>JASDQU011245262.1:7661-26043 GCA_032191745.1 Picea mariana
AGGGCCATGATACTCCATAAAACACTATTACTAAGCTCTAATACTATATTGTAGCATACCTCAGGCCTCCTAGGACAGGGCATGCCACTATTAAAATTTCTCTTATTTTTTATATTCAAAATCGTAACATACCCATCCATAGACCTGTAGGGCTATGCGACATAAAAGCTCTTGTGTAACATCATAGATATAAAAATTAAACAAGCAATTTTATTCTTCTAATACACATATTAATGTAGAAATAACAATAATCATATACAGACAACATATACAGGAAATACTCATAAATATAAGACATTTACAAATACACAACATGGAATTCAACACATAATCAATACTTATCTTTTTATAGAATACCACCAACTACCTGGAGACCTTCCATGAACATCCCAACATTAGACCATGCTTCTCATCACTCTCAACAGTGGGACACCTCTGAGTTGGGACTAAAATCCACCCAAGTAAAGGGATTCCTAGGCTAGGTTGAGACAACAGGAAGTTACACAGTCCACATGAAGGATTTCGTTCTAGGAGCCAACTCATACTAACATCCTATAGCCTCTCAATCCCCACATTCCTGTCCCACCGCAAGAAGTGTTCCCCTTCTCTTATCAATAGTCCTTCGACTACCCCACTTCCCTTCTAGGGCTTCAGCAATAGGCTAGACAAGAATTCTATGAGAACTATATTTGAAGTTGGGTTCCCTTTGGAAAATCACTTCCCCAACAACCTCTCTCACCCAAAGAGAGTTTCTTACAGACTTGAAATCCTACTTCTTCCACTTCCTCTATCCAACTCTCTAGCCAACTATAAATCTGTTGAGGTTAAGGTAGAAACATAAAACGAGTATGGAACAGGTGATGGAAGCAACAACCAAAAATGAGTTTTGTTTAGGCTCTTCCCAGAAAAAACAGGTACATGTGCACTACTCCTCCCAGGATGGGCACATGTTACTTCTAGTAACAAGAATTTATAGGGTAGCTTAGAGTTCGTACAGGTTCCAAATTTGTGTCAATGATGTAAATGTAGACTCTTGGAGGAAATGGATCGCTACATGAATTCTCAATCAATGGGAATAGATTCATGAAAGGGAAAAATATGGGAAAACAAACTATTTTCCCTGCATATATTTGCATGCACCATGATTGACACATGGCTCTCCTAGAGCTCACTTCTCTCCACTTGGAATCCATTCCCTCTTCCATGAGACTTAGGATAAAATAATTATCCTTACCATAGTTTTTAAGAAATAATAATATAATATTCTCTTGGATTTAATCCCTCAAGCTCATCCCTTTTCCCTATCTCCTAACCCTCTCTTTCGCTTCCTAGTGTAGCTTCATCCCCCATTCTCTTTTATCGTGGTCAGTCTACATGAAAAAATGTATTATATTAATTATATTAGTGTTTGCATATACAAAAACAGGCTTACTATCCTTAAGCATCTAGGCTCTCCAATATGATCATCACATAAGACTCCTAACTTATAATCACTTGGATCACCATCCTATAAACATGTTTACATATCAGCTGGGGATCCACCTTGGGGTATTACAATCCCCTCCCCTTATTTATGTCTTGTCCTCGGTGCATCAAATTTAGATATTATCATCAAAAAAATATTCAAAAATATTTGGGTATTCTGTTTGCATAGCATCTTCGTCCTCCCAAGTTTCATCCTCAGGATTGTACCAGGTCCATTGGACCTTTAGTATCTATATAGCTCAATTTCAGAGCATCCTGATCTTCTGGTCCATTATGCACACTGGATGATCTTGAAAAGTTCCTTCTTGCTCCACCTGAATCACATTCCAATCAATAACATCATTAGCATCACGTATATAGTTCTAGAGAACTGATTCATGGAATAAATTATGAATAGACATTGATGTAGGTAATGCAAACATATAAGCTACATGCCCAATCCTCTCTTGGATTTCAAACGACCCACAATAATGAGGTACCAACTTTAGGCAACTTCTGTCGGCTTCACTTTCAAGAATACATGATCACCCACCTTAAATTCCTTGTGAATTCTTCTCTTATCAACATAGATTTTCTTCATGTCTTAACCAACCATTAAATTTTTCTTTATTTTTGACATCTACTCTTCCATTTCTCTACATAATTTGAGCCCAACCACTTCTCCTTCGGATGGATTGTGACAACTTACTAGTGTGTTTCACTTTCTACCATAAGTGCCTCAAATGGGCTCATCTTTAGAGATGCCTTGTACCCATTATTTTAAGAAAACTCTACCAGGTCTAGGTAGTCTTCCAATTTTGATAGTTTATCCATCAAATACATCCTCAACATATCCTCAATCACTTGATTCACCCTCTCTGTTTTCCCATCAGACTCTGGATGAGAAGTTGTGCTAAAATTAAAATTTGTTCCAAATCCCTTGAATAATTCTTTCCAAAACATTGAGGTAAACTTTGGGTCTCTGTTAGACACAATTGTCTTGGGTATACCATGCAATTTAGAAATTTCCCTCAACTAAATATCAACAATGTTATTTTCTTTGTGAGTGAGTTTCACTGGAATGAAAAGGGTAGCTTTGGTAAGAGTGTCCACCACTACCATGAGAGAATCATGGTGCTTTCTTGTTTTAGGTAGTTTGGTGATGAAGTCTGTTGTCACCACTTCCCATTTCCACTCAAGAATAGGTAATGGTTGCAACAACCCTGCTGGGTGTCTATGCTCAACCTTGACCTTTTAACACTCTAACCATTTGGCAATGTACTCAAAAATTTATTTCTTTATGCCTAGCCAATAATACTGCTCCTTGACATATGCAATCATTTTCTCATATCTTGGGTGTCTAGCATAAGGTACGTTATTCATTTCCCTCAATATAAGATTCTTCAATTATTGAGAATTGGGTACATAAATTCTTCTTCTGTACATGCGAATTTCATAAATTCCCAACTTGTAATCCTCAATTTTCTGCTGCAAAGTACCTTGTTGTAATTTTGACACTAATTCCTTATATTGCAAATCTGATTTTGCAGGCTTCAATATTCTTTCTTTCAAATACGATTGGTTGTAGCATGCAACTCATGCACTCTTTTGTTGAGTTCATGAACCACTTGGTTCTCTTTCCCTTTGATATGCTTTATATCAAAGTTGTATTCACTGAGAAACTCCAACCACCCAGTCTTCCTGGAATTTAAAGTTCATTGATCAAATACATATTTCAGACCGTTATGGTCTATCCTCATCTCAAACCTTTTTCCCATGAGATAGTGCCTCCAATTCTTCAAGGAATGCCCTATGGCTACCAACTCCAAATCATGAGTGGCTATAATTACTTTCATGCTCCTTCAACTTCCTTGATTCATGGAATACAGCATACCCATTCATACTGAGGAATCCACCAAGTCCTTCTTTGCATGAATCTATTCATACCATGAAATGTTCGTTCATATCAACAATCCTTAGAATTGGAGCACTGGTTAATAATTGCTTCAAGTGATGAAAACTCTTTTCACACTCCAATTTCAATTGAAACTTCACTCCTTTATTTTGTAAGAAAGTGATCGAGTATGCAATATTTGAGAATCCTTCAATAAATATTATGTGGTAGCGTGTAAGGCCCATGAATGATCTGACTTCTGTCACATTCTTAGTTGTTTACCACCCTTTAATGGCTTCAATATTTTCAGGTTCCACTTCTATCCTTTCTTCAGATATGATATGCCACCAAAAATGAATTTGTTTCTGATAAAATGAGCACTTGCCCAATTTGGCATACAACTTATTCTCCCGTAATACTTGCAGTACCATCTCCAAGTGCTTCACATGCTCTTCTTCCAACTTGGAATATATAAGAATGTCATCCAAAAATACAATGAGAAACTTCTCTAAGTATTCTCGAAAAACACGATTCATTAAACACATGAAAACATATGGTGCATTTGATAACCCAAATGACACCACTATGAACTCATAATAACCATACCTGGTTCTGAATACAGTCTTCCGAATGTCTTAATATTTAATTCTTACCTAATGATAACCTAATATGAGATCAATCTTTGAGAATCTTTTTGTATTCTTCAACTGGTCAAAGAGGTCATCGATCGTTGGCAAATGATATTTATTCTTACAGTTACTTTGTTCAATTCTTTGAAGTCAATAAAAAGTCTCAATGTTCCATCTTTCTTCTTCATAAATAATACTGGAGCACCCTAAGGTGACACACTTGGGTGTATATACCCCTTCTTCGAAAGATATTCAAGCTACATTTGCAACTCCTTGAACTCTGTTGTACTCATCATGTAAGGAGTCTTGGATACTAGAGTTGCTCCAAGCATAAAATTTATAAAGAAATCAATATCTCTCTTATGGTGTAGTTCTGGTATTTCTATAAATACATCCCCAAACTCCTTTAGGACTGCATAATATTCAATATTTGACACCTTATCCTTAGTTGTTTCTTCCATATGGGCTACAAATATTTGACAACCCTTTCTCTAACACTTCTTCACCTGCATTTTTGATATTTCTCTCACAGCTAATTCCCTGGGAATTCCTTGGATTGTCCTTACGTTCCCTTCCTCATCCATGCAAGTAAACTCCTTCTTATGATAGTCTAAGACAACATGGTGTTGTTCCAAACAATCCACCACAATTAGATAGTCATGGGAATCTAAAGGAATGATTTTCAAATACGCCTCGATGCTCATCTCATGCATGCCCACTAGACATGAATAAACCAACTTATTAACTTTTCTCTTGTCTCTGGTAGCTAGCTGCACCAACCAAGATTTCCCATGCTTTATTCTTGGAAAATGAAATCTTTCCACCATATTAGGATCTATATAACTATGACTGTCTCCTGAATCAAGTAAAATTGCAATGGTTTGGTTTTTTATCATACCTTCCAATTCAATCATGTGTGATTGAAACTCTTCTTGCTTGTTTTCAAAAGCTCCATAGATCCTTGGTACATTTATTCCCATGTCCTCCATGGCTTCATCTTACTGTACATTATGAATAGATCTCACTTTGTCACTTCTGTGAGGAAAATCTCGATAGATATGATCTCCTTTACAACCCCAACATTGAATAGGTGGATTCTTTGGTGTTTTCCCACCCGTCTCAATTGTTCTGGGATATCTAGAAGTTGGTTGTCCCTGATGACTATTTCTATTGAAATGTGGCTTATTCCCCTTCTTCCTCTATTCCATCTTGAACTTCTTTTTGTCTTCCCAATATTTTTGGAAAGTTGGATTTTATTTATGCTGATCATATAGGCATTTAGCTCACCTTATTAATATCGATTAATGGTTGTGATTGCATTGAAGTGGACAAGTAAAGGATTGGCCCACTCTCACAAGTATAGTGATAGATTTGAAAAAAACACATCTCCCATATTGTCCCCCTAGGATACCCCTACAAAATTGTTTTTGACCTCTAGTTTAGAGCCCCAATATCTCAATTAAAACCATTCATTCAAGAGAATGTATTTTATATTCCCCTTCATCCCAAGGTGCCTTGGGTTTCCCTTTTGGTCCACTAAGAAAGACACCTAATAAGTCCCAAAAACCCCTCTAATAAGCCCTTCTCACATAAGAAACCATTTCAAGGGTCAATCACACATGAAAATATTGAGTATGGGTCAATCACGAATCCCAGCATCTAGCTTTTCAGTTTCCATTTTTTTTTTTTAAACCTAAAGGAAGCATGGCAATATCGACGAAATTTCATTGGACTTTTCCACAATTTTTCATTGCACATATAGCATCTACATCGTAATTTTTTTCTCTACCAAACATTTGTGTCTCTATTTCCACACTTTTTCGTCGCAGCGTTCCACACTTTTCCATCGCACGTATGGTATCTATGTCGTAATCTGCTGGTAACTTTTTTGCTTTGGCACGGTTTTTTGTCCCTATTGTGATAAAGTTTCATCGCAATTGCCACGATTTATAAGGTAAACCTATATTGAGGATGATGACACATGGAGGACTGATTTCATCGTTATTTCCATGAATAAATGGTTTATGGATATAGCGACGAAAAAATTTCCAGGAAAAATAGTCTTTGCTTTCATGGAAAGTGAGACAGATATGTGTGGAAATAGCAATGAAAAATTGTGGCAAATTTGGTCATATGTAGTAGTGGGAGAATTTCATCGATTCTCAGCTTGTAATCCTCAATTTTTTGTTGCAAAGTACCTTGCTATAATTTTTGCACTAATTCCTTGTATTGCAAATCTGATTCTACAACGTTCAAGATTATGTCTTTCAAATCAGATTGATACATGATGATGGTTGTAGCATGCAACTCATGCAATATTATGATGCGTGCATCAGCCACCTTGTTCTCTTTCCCTTTTATATGTTTTATATCAAATTCGTCTTCATTGGGAAACTCCAACCACCTACTTTGCCTAGTATTTAAAGTTGGTTAATCAAATAAATATTTCAGACCATTATGGTCTGTCCTCAGCTCAAACCATTTTCTCATGAGATAGTTCCTCCACTTCTTCAAGGCATGGACTATGGCTACCAACTCCAAATCATGAGTGGCATAATGCCTTTCATGATCCTTCAAATTCCTTGATTCATATCATACAACATACCCATTCTGAGTGAGGACTCCTCTAGGTGCTTCTTTGCATGCATATGTGCATACCTTGAAATCTTCATTTGGATCAACAATCCTTAGAATTGGAGCACTAGTTAATAATTTCTTCAAGTGTTGAAAAATCTTTTCACACTCTGATTTCCACTGAAACTTCACTCATTTATTTTGTGAGGAAGTGATAGGGTGTGAAATCTTTGAGAATACCATAGTAAATATTCTATAGTATCCTGCAAGGCCCATGAATGATCTAAATTATGTCACATTCTTAGGTGTTGACCACCCTTTATGGCTTCAATATTTTCAGGGTCCACTGCTTTCCCTTGTTCAGATATGATATGCCCCAAGTAATGAATTTGGTTCTAATAAAATGAGCACTTGCTCAATTTGGCATACAACTGATTCTTCCTTAATACTTGTAGTACCATCTTCAAGTTCTTATCATGATCTCCTTCTGACTCGGAATATATAAGAAATTCATCCAAAAATACAATGACAAAATTATCTAAGTATTCTGAGAAAACACCATTAATTAAACACATGAAAACAACTGGTGCATTTGATAACCCAAATGACACCACTGTGAACTCATAATGACCATACCTGCTTCTGAAGACAATCTTGTTGATGTCTTCAAATTTACTTCTTACCTGATCATAACCTGATCTGAGATCAATCTTTGAGAATATTTTTGCATCCTTCAACTGATCAAAGAGGTCATCGATCCTTGGAAAAGGATACTTATTCTTTAAAGTTAATTTTTGCAACTGTCTAAAGTCAATACAAAGTCTCAATGTTCCATCTTTTTTCTTCACAAATAAAACTAGAGCACCATAAGGTGACACACTTCAACATATATACCCCTTCTTCATAAACTCTTCAAGCTACATTTGCAACTCCTTCAACTCTAGTGTATCCATCATGTAAGGAGTCTTGGATACTGGAGCTAGTCTAGGCATCAATTTTATAGATAAATATATATCTTTCTTTTGGGGTAGTCCTGGTATTTATTTAAATACATCCCCAAAATCCTTTAGGACTGCATAATATTCAATATTTGAAACCTTGTCCTTAGGTATTTTTTCCATATGGGTTGCAAAACCCTTTCTATAACACTTCAACTGCATTGCTAAGATTTCTCTGACAGCTACTGCTCTAGGAATTCCCTGGATTGTCCTTAGGTTCCCTTCCTCATCCAGGCAAGTAAATTCCTTGTTATGACAGTCTAAGAAAACATGGTGTTGGTCCAACCAATCCATCACAATTACACAATAATAGAAACCTTTATGTTCAAATATTCCTTGGTGCTCATCCCATTCATGCCCACTGGAAATGAATTAACCAAATCATTATCTTTTCTCTTGGATCAGGTATCCAACTACACCAACAAATATTCCCCATGCTTGCTTCATGGAAAATGAAAACTTTCCACCATCTTAGGATCTATAAAACTATGAATAGCTCCTGAATCAATTAAAATTGTAATGGTTTGGTTGTTGATCATACCTTCCACGTCAGTCATGTGTGATTGAAACTCTGTTTTCTTATTTTCTAGAGCTACATAGATACTTGGTACATTTCTTCCCATGTCCTCCAATGTTTCTTCTCATTGTACATTGTCAACAACTCTCACTTTGTCACTTTTGTGAGTACAATGTCAATACATATGATCTCCTTTACAATCCCAACATTGAATAGGTCATTTCTTTGGTCTTTGCCCACCTGTCTCAATTGTTCTAGTCTCTCTAGAATTTGGCTATCCCTGAGGACTATTTCTGAAGAAAGGTGGTTTATTACCCTTCTTCCTTTGCTCCATATTGAACTTATTTTTGTCTTCCCAATGATTTTGGAAAGTTGAATTTCCTTTATATGATCATATAGGCATTTAGCTCGCCTTATGGTCTCTTCTAGGGATGATTTTAAGGATGAAAAATTATTTTAAAATGTAGAAACCTTGACGAATCTTACTAATCCTTCATATGCCAACTATAAATGTTTAGCGATATTTTTGTAAAAATATTCAAATTTCTAAGGATTTTATATAGTTTTTATAAAATTTTGGTATTTTTAAGGTAAAATAATTTTATCCTATAGAATTTGGGCAAATCATTTTTAAAATAGCGAATCTCATATTTTGAAAAACCATGGCAAATTAGCCCATGGGCGAAATTTAGCCCCTAAAATCATCCATGGTCTCTTCCAATGTCTTGGGATCATCATATTGAATCTTGTCACTAATGAAATATGGCATCCCACTTAGATACCTTTGAATCTTAATTGTTTCATCCTTGATGAAGGAGACATACTTCAACAGTTCCAAAAATCTTCTTTCATATTCACCAATGGACATACTTCCAAGATTGAGTTCAAGGAACTTCATTTTATTTTCATAATATCTCTAATTCAAGTACTTATTTTCAAAATATTTCTTGAATTCCTTCCAAGAAAAATTTTTCTCTTTCCTGTGTTGCACCTTCACAAGTTGATCCTAGCACATGGATTCCTTTCCCTTGATCTGATAGATATAATTTCTTCCTTATTCATAAGAAGAATAATTATGCAGGTGGAAGTAATTTCTCATTCCTAGCTGCCATGTCTCGACATGTTCATCCTTCTTGTGTTCACCATCAAATGTAGGAGGTTTGAACTTGTTCATTTCTCCTCGTAGTTCATCCACCCCAGATCACTTATTATGCTTCCTAATAGGGGATGTGATTGTTCTATTTTTTTCTCTCCTATTGGAATTCCTTGGGGAGTGATGGTGATGTCTGCTAACACTTCTTGATCTTCCTTTCTCATTAGGAGACATATGGCTTATTGAGTTTATTGAGCCATTCTCCTTATCCAATTTCTTTTCAATTTTTTCCAGGCTCTGCATTAACTTCATGTTGAAGTCTTCTTTCTGCTCTGTGGCTTTCATAAGACTTTCATTATCAGTTTTATGAATTTGGACATCTTTCTACAAATTTCTAATGGTCTCTACCATATTCATGTTTTCATCATTTCCTTCTCCACATCCATTGGAGATTGTTCCTTCCATACCAAAATGGACATCCATCTCTCTAATATCATCTTCTTGGTTGTAATCCCTCTGAGCATCTTCCATATTCTTCACTCGGTGTTGATTATGGTATGATATTACAACTATTATCTCTACAAAATGTGCAGCCAACAAAACTTTTTTAGGCTATCTGACTCAACAATTTCATAAAAATATAACCATTATGGTTCAATAATATATCATATTCATTTCTTTTGATTTTATGATAAAATGACTATTCATCTCAAATTTATGGGTGAACAGTTCTATTCTACTGTCCAATATCTTTCCCATGATTATTTCCCTACTCAATTTTGAGTTTTGAGAAGGAAGTTATGGACATATGAACAATTTGTCTTTGAAAACAACAATTCAACACTAGCCCTCTTTTATTTCGACCAAAGTCTCAGATGACCAAGGAATATGTCTAAGCACTCAATCGATCAGTTCTCTTCCAAATATTCAATACTTAGGGGCTCCAAAAATTTGTATTCGAGGGCTCTTACTACCTCATGCCTTATTTCTCCTGAGCGTCGAAATGGAAAAATTTTGCACGATACATCTTCGGAGCTTCAGGACTTTGAAACTTTGAGCTTCAAAAGTTCCTCCAACTCAACACATCGTTCCCTCCGAATGTTGAACTGGATAATTCCCAGAGAATTTCTCTCGAGCTTCATGCTTTGGAGGTTATTGCATCAATATGCACGCTTTTCCCCGAACACCGAATTTCTAAATTCTTGGGCTGACACTTTGGCATTTCATTAATCTAACAATATATTACTTTGAGCTTCAGAGGTCTTACCTTCATCATACCACGTTTCCTCTGAACATTGAACTCACGAACACCCTAAGAATCTCTTAGAGGCTTCTCACTTCAGAGGTTCCTGCAACCACATACTCCAATTTCCACGAATGTCGAACCTCCAAACTTATTGAGTCTCAACAATAATCACGCACTAGGGGGTGCTACATGATAGAAACAGGCAGCTAACATGTGGCCCAATCTTACGAGTGATACGTGTCAAGTTATAATTGGCATGGATGGTCTTTGAAAAGAACAAAACATGATGACATGTGGCAAAAATCAAGTGGGTCCACACCACCCTGGGTGACGTCAGCAAACCACATCACTATGGTGCTTGGTGACTTCGGAACTTCAGGCTTTAGAGGTTTCCTCTACAACACCCTTCAAAAATCCCAAATGCAAAACTTTTGAACAGTTCCACATCACTCTATGTGACGTCATCACGCCATGTCATTCCATCTTTCTAGGAAAATGACACTTTGGGCTTCAAAATCTTTTACACCCACATTCTTGATAACTCCCAAATGTCGAACTTTCAAACACTTTTTTCATGGAGCTTCAGGACTTCGGGGCTTAGGGACTTCAGATAAATTCTTATCTACATAATTAAAAATCTCGATCATCGAGCTTCTAAAATTTCGATCAGGTCGACGTCACTTTAGGTAACATCATGATGTTGTGTCACTCTGGCCGTATGGGAATTTTTATAATTCCATTCCAGCACATCAAAATACCCAAATGCTGAACTTCTAGATAGGTGTTCCCTGGAGCTTCAGGACTTTGGGGCTCCAGGTCTTCGGAACTTCAGGCTTTAGAGGATTTCACTGCTGAGCACCAACCCACTCCTGAACTGTGGGATGTCAAAATTTTGAACACTTTATAATATGAGGACACATGTCTTCGATAATGGATGGTACAAATTAGTTCTGAACTTTGGGACTTCGGAGAAAAATCCACTGCACGTAACCACAAATAGATTTCCCTGAATGTCGAACTAGTGAACCACTTTGGGAATCTAATGGTATGCATTTTCCCAAATGATCTATGATTTAGATCCAGTCTGGTACTTCGGAGCTATGGGGATTTTTCCTCCTTTTCTCAAAAATATTAAAACTATGTCGAAGAAACAAAGTCTGAAGGAATTGAAGGTTAACCATCACACTCCTTTCTCAGATCTGATGGTTGTGACTAATCTTCCTTCTCTCGAACATATCTAATGGTCCAAATCTAAACTTTGTGGCCCCAAAACTAAGGTTATTATGGTTTCTTTCCTATGTTGGATTTATCGAACCGCTAAACCTCTTGAGCTTCCAAACATATATAAGGTGTTCTCTTAGTGCCCTCTTAGAATTCATGGGCTCTCCTAAACTCAAATTTTTTCCATTTAGACAACAATTCATACTGAAACTTTTGCTTCATTTTCCACTTATATGATCCATCTAGGCTTAGTGTTGAAAAATGGAGCTTTGATACCAAATTGTAACATCCACAACCACCTAGGTAGGGCCATGATACTCCATAAAACACTATTACTAAGATCTAATACTATATTGCAACATACCTCAGGCCTCCCAAGATAGGGCATGCCACTATTAAAATTTCTCTTATTTTTTATATTCAAAATTGTAACATACCCATCCATAGACTTGTTGGGCTATGCGACACAAAAACTCTTGGGGAACATCATATATATATAAATTAAACAAACAATTTTATTCTGCTAATACACATATTAATGTAGAAATAACAATAATCATATACATACAACATATACAGGAAATATTGATAAATATAAGACATGTACAAATACACAACATGGAATTGAACACATAATCAATACTTATCTTTCTATAGAATACCACCAACTGCGTGGAGACCTTCCACAAACATCCCAACATTAGACCATGCTTCTCATCACTCTCAACGATGGGTCACCCCTGAGTTGGGACTAAACTCCACCCAAGTAAAGGGATTCCTAGGCTAGGTTGAGACAACAGGAAGTTACACAGTCAACATGAATGATTTCATCCTAGGAGCCTCTCAATCCCCACATTCCTATCCCACCGCAAGAAGTGTTCCCCTTCTCTTCTCAATAGTTCTTTGACTACCCCACTTCCCTTATAAGGCTTCAACAATAGGCTAGACAAGAATTCTCTGAGAACTATATTTGAAGTTGGGTTCCCTTTGGAAAATCAATTCCCCAACAACCTCTCTCACCCAGAGAGATTTTCTCACAGACTTGAAAACCTACTTCTTCAATCCATGGGACTGACAAACCACTTCTTCTATCCAACTCTCTAGCAAACTGGAAATCAATTGAGGTGAAGGTAGAATCAAAAAACGAGTATGGAATAGGTGATGGCAGCAACAACCAAAAATGAGTTTGGTTTAGGCTCTTCCCAGAACAAACATGTACATGTGGGCTACTCCTCCTAGGAGGGGCACAGGTTACTTCTAGTAACAAGAATTTATAGGGTAGCTTAGAGTGCGTACAGGTTCCAAAGTTGTGTCAATGATGTAAAGGAATACTCTTGGAGGAAATGGATCGCTACATGAATTCTCAATCTGTTGGAATAGATTCATGAATGGGAAAAATATGGGAAAACAAACTATTTTCCCCACATATATTTGCATGCACCATGATTGACACATGTCTCTCCTAGAGCTCACTTCTATCCACTTGGAATCCATTCCCTCTTCCATGAGACTTAGAATAAAATAATTAACCTCACCATAGTTTTTAGGAAATAATAATATAATATTATCTTGGAGTTAAGCCCTCAAGATCAACCCTTTTCCTTGTCTCCCAGCCCTCTCTTTCTCTTTCTAGTGCAGCTTCATCCCCCATTCTCTTTTATTGTGGTCAGTCTACATGAAATAATGTATTATATTAATGATATTAGTGTTTGCATATACAAAAATGGGCTTACTATCCTTAAGCATCTAGGCTCTTTGACATGATCATCACATAAGACTCCTAACTTATAATCACCTGGATCACCATCCTATAAACATGTTTAGATATCAACTGGGCATCTGCATTGGGGTATTACAATCCCCTCCCATTATTTATGCCTTGTCCTCGGTGCATCATATTTAGATATTATCATCAAGATTTTCAAAAATCTTCAAAAATATGTGTGTATTTTGCCCGCATAGCGTCTTCGTCCTCCATAGTTTCATCCTCAGGATTGTACCAGGTCCATTGGACCTTTAGTATCTATATAGATCAATTTCAGAGCATCTTTATCTTCTGGTCCATTATGCACACCAGATGATCTTGAAAAGTTCCTTCTTGCTCCACCTGAATCACATTCCAACCAATAACATCATTAGCATCAGGTATATAGTTCCTGAGAAATTATTCATGGAATAAATTATGAATAGACATTGATGTAGGTAATGCAAATATATAAGCTACAAGCCCAATCCTCTCCTGGATTTCAAACGACCCACAATAATGAGCTACCAACTTATGGCAACTTCTGTCGGCCTTCACTTTCAAGAATACACGATCACCCACTTTAAATTCCTTGGGAATTATTCTCTTATCAACATAGATCTTCTTCATGTCTTGACCAACCTTTAAATTTTTCTTTATTTTTGACATCTACTCTTCCATTTCTCTACGTAACTTGGGCCCAACCACTTCTCTTTCGGCTGGATTGTGCCATCTTACTAGTGTGTTTCAGTTTCTACCATAAAGTGCCTCAAATGGGCTCATCTTTAGAGATGCTTTGTACCCATTATTTTAAGCAAACTCTACTAGGTCTAGGTAGTCTTCCAATTTTTTATCCATCAAATACATCCTCAACATATCCTTAATCACTTGATTCAACCTCTTTGTTTTCCCATCAGACTCCAGATGAGAAGTTGTGCTAAAATTCAAATTTATTCCAAATCCCTTGAATAATATTTTCCAAAACATTGAGGTAAACTTTGGGTCTCTGTTAGACACAATTGTCTTGGGTATACCATGCAATTTAGAAATTTCCCTCAAATAAATATCAACAACGTTAGTTTCTTTGTGAGTGAGTCTCACTGGAATGAAAAGGGTAGCTTTGGTAAGAGTGTCCACCACTACCATGATAGAATCATGGTGGTTGCTTGTTCTGGGAAGTTTGGTGATGAAGTCCATTGTCACCACTTCACATTTCCACTCAAGAATAGGTAATGGTTGAAACAACCTTGCTAGGTGTCTATGCTCAACCTTGACATTTTAACACTCTAAACATTTGGCAATGTACTCGACAATTTCTTTCTTTATGCCTGGCCAATAATACCGGTCCTTGACATATGCAATCATTTTCTGATATCCTGGGTGTCTAGCATAAGGTACGCTATTCATTTCCCTCAATATCAGATTCTTCAATTATTGAGAATTGGGTACATAAATTCTTCTTCTGTATATACGAATTTCATCAATTCCCAACTTGTAATCCTCAATTTTCTGTTGCAAAGTACCTTGTTGTAATTTTGACACTAATTCCTTGTATTGCAAATATTATTTTGCAGGCTTCAATATTCTTTCTCTCAAATACAATTGGTTGTAGCATCCAACTCATGCACTCTTTTGTTGAGTTCATCAACCACTTGGTTCTCTTTCCCTTTGATATGCTTTATATCAAAGTCATATTCACAGAGAAACTCCAACCACCTACTCTTCCTGGCATTTAAAGTTCATTGATCAAATACATATTTCAGACCGTTATGGTCTATCCTCATCTCAAACCTTTTTCCCATGAGATAGTGCCTCCAATTCTTCAAGGAATGCACTATGGCTGCCAACTCCAAATCATGAGTGGCTATAATTCCTTTCATGCTCCTTCAATTTCCTTGATTTATATAATACAACATACCCATTCTGACCAAGGAATCCACCAAGTCCTTCTTTGCATAAATCTATTCATACCATGAAATATTCATTCGTATCAACAATCCTTAGAATTGGAGCACTGGTTAATAATTGCTTCAAGTGATGAAAACTCTTTTCACACTCCAATTTCAATTGAAACTTCACTCCTTTATTTTGTAAGAAAGTGATCAGGTGTGCAATATTTGAGAATCCTGCAATAAATATTATGTGGTAGCGTGTAAGGCCCATGAATGATATGACTTCTGTCACATTCTTAGGTGTTTACCACCCTTTAATGGCTTCAATATTTTCAGGGTCCACTTCTATCCTTTCTTTAGATATGATATTCCACGAAAAATGAATTTGTTTCTGATAAAATGAGCACTTGCTCAATTTGGCATACAACTTATTGTCTCGTAATACTTGCAGTACCATCTCCAAGTGCTTCGCATGCTCTTCTTCTAACTTGGAATATATAAGAATGTCATCCAAAAATACAATGAGAAACTTATCTAAGTATTCTTGGAAAACACCATTCATTAAACACATCAAAACATATGGTAAATTTGATAACCCAAATGACACCACTGTGAACTCATAATGACCATACCTGGTTCTGAATACAGTCTTCATCATGTCTTAATATTTAATTCTTACCTGATGATAACATTATTTGAGATCAATCTTTGAGAATCTTTATGTATTCTTCAACTGGTCAAAGAGGTCATCGATCATTGGAAAATGATATTTATTCTTACAGTTACTTTGTTCAATTGTTTGAAGTCAATAAAAAGTCTCAATGTTCCATATTTCTTCTTCACAAATAAAACCGGAGCACCCTAAGGTGACACACTTGGGTGTATATACCCCTTCTTCAAAAGATATTCAAGCTACATTTGCAACTCCTTGAACTCTGTTGTACTCATCATGTAAGGAGTCTTGGATACTGGAGCTACTCTAGGCATCAAATTTATAAAGAAATCAATATCTCTCTTATGGTGTAGTCCTGGTATTTCTATAAATACATCCCCAAACTCCTTTAGGACTGCATAATATTCAATATTTGACACCTTATCCTTAGGTGTTTCTTCCATATGGGCTGCAAATATTTGACAACCCTTTCTCTAACACTTTTTCACCTGCATTTTTGATATTTCTCTCACAGCTAATGCCCTGGGAATTCCATGGATTTTCCTTACATTCCCTTCCTCATCTAGGAAAGTAAATGCCTTCTTATGATATTCTAAGACAACATGGTGTTGTTCCAAACAATCCATCACAATTAGATAGTCATGGGAATATAAAGGAATGATGTTCAAATATGCCTTGGTGCTCATCTCATGCATGCCCACTGGACATGACTAAACCAACTTATTAACTTTTCACTTGGCTCTGGTAGCTAGCTGCACCAACCAAGATTTCCCATGCTTTCTGCTTGGAAAATGAAATCTTTCCACCATATTAGGATCTATATAACTATGACTATCTCCTGAATCAAGTAAAATTGCAATGGTTTGGTTTTTTATCATACCTTCCAATTCAATCATGTGTGATTGAAACTCTTCTTGCTTGTTTTCCAGAGCTCCATAGATCCTTGGTACATTTATTCCCATGTCCTCTATGGTTTCATCTTACTGTACATTGTGAATAGATATCACTTTTTAACTTCTGTGAGGAAAATCTTGATACATATGATCTCCTTTACAACCCCAACATTGAATAGGCGGATTCTTTGGTATTTTACCACATGTCTCAATTGTTCTGGAATATCTATAAGTTGGTTGTCCCTAAGGACTATTTATGTAGAAATGTGGCTTATTCCCCTTCTTCCTCTATTCCATCTTGAACTTCTTTTTGTCTTCCCAGTATTTTTGGAAAGTTGGATTTTCTTTATGCTGATCATATAGGCATTTAGCTCACCTTATAGTCTCTTCCAATGTCTTGGGATGATCATATTGAATCTTGTCAGTGATGAAACATGACAACCCACTCAAATACCTCTCAATCTTAACTGTCTCATCCTTGATGAAGGAGACATACTTCAAAACTTTTAACAATATTCTTTCATATTCATCAATGGACACACTTCCAAGCTTGATTTCAAAGAACTCCTTCATTTTCTTGTCATAATATCTCTTAGTCATGTATTTCTTTTCAAAATAATTCTTGAATTCTTTCCAAGAAACATTTTTCCCTTTAATGTGTTTCCCTTTCACAAGTTGATCCCACCACATGGATGCATTTCACTTGAGATGATTGATAGCAATTCTTCTATTTGCATGAGAGGAATAATTATAAAATTGCAAGTACTTTCTCATTCCTAGCAGCCATGTCTCGACATATTCATCCTTCCTGTGCTCACCATAAAATGTAGGAGGTTTGATCTTGTTCATTTCTCCTCACAGTTCATCCACCCTATATCTCTTATGATGCTTCATGACATGGGATGGACTTGAGATATTGTGTGCTCTACTATTGGAATGCCTAGGGGAGTGATGGTGATGTCTGCTAACACTCCTTGATCTTCCTTTCTCCTCGAGATACCTATGGCTTCATAATTTGCTTGAGCCATTCTCCTTATCCAATTTCTTTTCAATTCTGTCCAGGCTTTGAATTAACTTCATATTCAAGTTTTACTGCTTCTCCTTGGCTTTCATAATCCTTTCAGTATCAACTTTATGACTTTGGAAATATTTCTGTAATTTTCTAATAGTCTCTATCATATTCATGTTTTCATCATTCCTTTCTCCATTTCCATTGGAGTTTGTTCCTTCCATAACCAAATGGACATTCATACCTATGATCTCATCTTTCTAGATGTAATACCCTTGAGCATCTTCCATATTATGCACTCTCTGCCAATTCTGGTTTGATCTTACAGTTGTTAGATCTAAAAAATGTGCAACCAACTCTATTTTTTGGGTCAAAAATTCTATTCTACTTTCTTATATCTTTCTAAGGACTTCCCTTGCTCAATTTTGAGTTTTGAGAAGGAAGTTATGGAAATATGAAAAAAAATTCTTTGAAAACAACAATTCGGCACTATCCCTCTTTTATTTCGACTGAAGACTCATATGACCAAGGGATA
>JASDQU011245264.1:0-18903 GCA_032191745.1 Picea mariana
AGATGATCAGTAAGGAAGGAGATCCTCCTACTGACCCACATTGATTGATTGGTTTATTTGAAACTTTTTGTACATAGGTGTGGATCGAATTTTGTTAATAAGCTGAAGTTAAAAAAAGACCCTTACCTCCTTTTGTTTTACTTTCACAAATTTTCTTTTCTTTCGTAAGAAAATTTTTAATAATCTATTTGATCCTTCATGAATTTGATAAATATCAGTTGTAGGCATCAACAATATTTTGTTATGTTTCGGTACCAGAAATCCTGTTCTGGTCCAGTACCAGTCCGGTACCAGAATCTCTCCTTCTATAGTACTATCGAGACATATTGACAAAGCATATTTTAAAAAAACTTATGTCAATTAATCTGAAGTATGAAGCCATGCAACAACCACTTAAGATGGAACCGTGAAGCCAAAAGCACTATCAAATGGCAGCCCTTCTATTGACAACTAAAAGGGAAGTATTTTAATTTATTTTGGTTCTGTTGCTAAGAAGTATTTCAATTTCTTTTGGTTCTGTTGCTGAGAAGAACTTTAATTTCTTTTGGTTCTGTTTCTTAAAAAAAAACTAAAAAGAGGGACACAATCTTTACCTATGATTGCTCAAAGAACCATAATCCACTTTAAATACTAGAAGTTGCCTTTACCCAACATTTTAGCATTATTTAAAGGAAAAATATATATTAGCCTATAAGCAACTATCTCACCCTAACCAGATTTCAATAGTATTCATTGGATTATCTTATTAAAGAGTAACATACGAGTATATGAACACTCTCTACCATGGGCACACTACCAAAACTTTTATGGAAGAGGATGTACCAGTACCTCAAGGAAACTTTAGGTCATTCTCTTAAGGACAACTTCAGAAAAAATTATACATTTGGATCACTCTAAAGAAATAATGTGCATAAAAGTTTATTTTTCCTTCGGACAAATCTTTAAAAGACATACAAAAGAAGAGTACATACCTTCCAACCCAATACCATCCCACCCTGTAAAAAGGTTTTCAGACGAGCCTCCCCTATCACCGTGCAAAGCACTCTTTAATACAAACCAAAATGGGTAACTATGGACAAGAAGCCTCTGATGGAAAAAGGGTTTAAGAGACTAACCCGCCGGGATACTAAACAGGTCTGCTGGCAGCGGGTAGCGATCTGTGGTATGACTAGGAAAACCCATCAAGGTATTGAACAAGCTTGTTGGCAATGGGGAATTCTGCCTGGGGAAGGCACCTCTCACTAATTATCACAACTACCCCACCAGAGTACTGAACAAGCTTGTTGGTAGTGGGTTCTGGTTGAAACATGTCTCATCTATACTTGTCTGATTGAAAAATCCACTTTTTGCCATCTAAAACAAAAAGTCATTATTGGATTTCATGAGATACAAAATCCCAAATGAATTAGCAATATAATTCTCCAAGCAAATGTCCATTTGAGAATCACCCTAAGTCAACCTACCGATCTGACATCTAAAGCCTACACTATCTAAGAAGGAAACTTCTTAAGAGTGGAGCCCTAACTAGGGAGCGTAATCTACTAATATTGTGAAATTTATCTATAAGAACCAATGATAGTAAATCTTTGAAGCAAGTTAGGTGGGATCTATTCTTTTGGCAAACATATATATATTCCCCTGTTTCACTGTTGAATGCTACCTCTATCAATACTCCATTAAAAGAAGGGAAATTTCATTTTTGGCATGAGATGCAAACATATATGTATTCTCCTGTTTCACTGCTGAATGCTACCTCTGTCAATACTCCATTAAAAGAAGGGCAATTTCATTTTTTGGCATGAGTTCATATGATAAGTGATAAGTTGTACTTCTAAAATTTGATTGATTCCTTTTACTCTTGTCATCTTTTCTCCATTATGGTATAAATTGATTGAATCTTCTTGCCTATAGAGATACAACATCTTCGGCATGGGGGAAGGTCAAAGAGCCCCTTCAGAACTCTTTTCCAGACTTACATGATCACTCTGTAGAGCCAAATACAAAAGAAGATACGAACATCAGAAGTACAGGACATTCCCGTACCAAGTTTTCAAGAAGCCTCAGTCTAAAAAGATGAATTTTGACAATTTACAAGCAGTCACACATACTATGGGCATCGATCATACAAAGGTGAAAGCAAAGGTAAAATGGTATTTATTTTCCTATGCTCATAAAGATACATTAAATATGAAAAGCTATACTAAATCCTATGACCTTAGTATTAAACCCATACGCCTATCCCTCATACCTATATGCCTAAACCTAATTAATCCTCTCATAACTCTTGAACATGGTTAAAGGCAAAAATCATATCAAAATATGAAGCATGCATAGCAATGATAAGCCACGAATATATTTCATCCTCAAGCAAATTCACGAACCCATCGTATATCATGAACCACGATCCAACATTAATTTCACCCCCCAAAAGTCCAATCACCTATTCTAAAATGATGCCCTGATACCCAACATCTTATCCTTATCATTATAGTAACGGGTAGATATGAAATGGCTTATCTGGTGGCGAAGCCATCCAGATAAGCCTCATTTGGTCATAATTTTCCTTGCAAGCACCCTCACTTAAACTTACCATTTGCAACACCATCACCATACTTCCCCTTGTCATGAGCTTCTCTCCAGTTCCGAGCCTGCTCCTTTCCGGTACCAAACCCTCCACCAATTCACTAAGCCCTTGTACTAAAGCCCAATCCTTTTCTCAACTTATAATGATGGTCGTTACGAGACATGAACCGGTTTTCCAAATTTATAGGGAAACTGAGGAATACCAATTATGTCAAGAAAAATATGCCAAATTAGGGTGGATACCATTTATGGAAACATTTACAGGCTGGAACGAGAAGATATCTCAGGAATTTATACAAGGTTATGATGGAGAGATGGCACGTATAGGCAATCTACAATTGATAATTAATGAAGCAACTGTAAGGGAGGTTACGGGATTGCCTAGCAGAGGAGGTAAATACTTAAAAGGTGTGGGAATTAACAAAGAGATGTGCCAACAATTCTTGAAGGCAGATCACCAACATCCTGACTGGAAGAAAGGGATCCCTAGAAACTACATCAAAGAAGAATACCATCCAATGATTACCAGTCTTCAACGATTTGTCACCTGTGAAGGCAGGTATGCCGTGAATTTCATTTATCACCTTAGGCTCCTATTTCATTTTGAAGGAGGCCATGAAATCAGTTTTCCCTATTTTCTATGGATGAGTTTGAATAAAATGGTAATGGGTGTTAAATCCATCTCCAAAATAGAAAAGACTAGCATCTACCATCAAGGTTTCATTAAAATGCTATTTTTGCATGAGCTTAGGAAATAGAGGATTAGTTGGAAAACCCTTATCACACAACACCTTCCCACAGGAAACAAATCTATGGAGGAAACCTAGCATGGTCCAAAGAAAAGTAAGGAAACCCAAGAGAAAAAGAGCAAGAAGGGTAAGACATCATCTAGGGCATTGAGCCAACATGAAAATGCAGGGTCCTCTTCCACAGTCAACAAGGCTTCTAAAAGATCTGAATCAAAAGGTAAAAACAAAAAAGTAGAGGAAACTTCAACGTTGGTAGTTGAGAAAGAGGACCATCAGAAAATGATGAAGAAAAGGAAGCATAGTTCAGAAACTACGAGTAAACAGTCTGTGGCACAACCCCCTGTCACCATTTCACAATTAGAGAGGAAGAAAAGGAAGCTTGCGAGCATCCCTAATCTGGTACCTCCTTGTAAAAGAACTACAAGGAGCATGGTAAAGAAGGGAAAAACAATAGTTAGTCCTCATACACAGGAAGACCCAATCGACCTTACCTCCCCTTCTGAGGATCTACCAATTCAAGATGACATCCCTAGTCTGACCGAAGATCAAGCCACCATTACTCTATGTGGGATGAGGGAGGAAGTCGAGGAAAGGGAGTGCACCCAGCCAACAATGGTAGAATCAACAAATAACTTGAAAAAAGAACAAATGAAGAAAAGGATTGGGGAATTACAAAAACAAAATCAGGAACTCCAACAGGAAGTAAAGGAATATCAACTCTTGGATAGATATATCAAGAAGGAAAATGAGCAGTTGAAAGCAACCAACCAACAAATTCAATACGATCATGAGGAGACCTCTAACAAGCTCAAGAAGGTATTACGACTCCTACAATATGTTAGGGTCATCAAAAGGGAGCTAAGAGAAGAGGCTTCAGCCATGAATATCATTGATCCACCCAAGTAAAGAACACAGTCTCAAGTTTTGAAAATTTTGGGTTTTTTTTCGGTTGCATGAGGACATGTAATGATTTTGGCATGGGGGAATGTTGAGACTTGAAATTGACATTCTCATTACCCTATTTTACTCTTCACCTATACCTTTTTGGACCTACCTAAAGCTTGAGTGAATGACAAGAACACTACCAATTGCCAGTAATAAGGTCATAAGGTAAAGTATGGTTAATTCATGTATTTTGTGGTTTATTGAGTTAAGGAATTAAATATTTCATGTACTAATGCTCGATTTGTCATATGTGAATCTTTGACCCCTAGATATCTAGCGTTCTTGTACCAGCTCTGTCATGATCCAGTACCTGTGCACCAAGATTGTTGCTGTCTGGTCTGGTACCAAACACATCCAATAGTAAATCTTACCTGTGGTGATCCGGTACCATCGAACACGCTCTGTTGTGATCCAGTACCAATGGCCATGCTCTATCATGATCCGGTACCACCTTTTGCACCCTGTCATGATCCGGTACCACCTTTTGCGCCCTGTCATGATCCGGTACCATCTGCCTGTTACGATCTAGTACTAATATGGAAGAGCCTAATGCACTAAGTTAAGCGCCAGATCTCGCCTAAGTCAATTGGTGGATGTCTATTCGTTTAGCAAGGTTATGATAAGAATAGTTTGTTTATTGCCTCATCCTCATGCACTTCGTGTCATGAGGATTAAGCTAAATATGTAACCGAATGATTAAACTTAAACAACTGATCGATTTGCAAATTACTTTGCCTCCTTGTGTTTCATGATGCAGACTATTAAATAGCCATGGCAAGGATGGTAGAGGAGTAGGAGAGTTAGCGTATCATCAATATGTAAGCAGCGTATGATAGTACAGAACATATTTCTGAGTAAAGACTAATGGAAAGTCATTTTATCTCAATATTTTGATTATCTATGATTAAGAATGAGTTGAGTGGTTAAAAGAGAGTCTTGATTTTATGTTTTGAAGTGTGAGTGAGAGTAATGTGTGTGTTAAAAGCAAGCTTCTTGTAGACTTCAGTAGCCGACCTGTTGAAGCGGCAAGGGCCTACTGCCCAACAAAGGTCAGCCTCTTCGTAGATTAGCATTAGTGTTTGTTTTCAGTGTTATAGACAATGAATTAGCTAAAGCTTTAACTCTGTTAGACGATAGCAGTGTAGCTTAGATCAAGATTTCCATTTTACAATTGCTTAGATCTTTAATTGCTCTATTTTTGCATATGCTCTGTTTTCTGTTCTCATGAATTTATTTCCTTGAGTGATCATAGCTGTTAGCAGCAATAGTCAAAACTACTTGGAGAAGAACTAGTGAAGTTCATTGTGAACCACAGCAGAACCAACATATTGATTGTTGAACTACCTATGCTATGTTGATTGATGTGTGATTTCCTTTCAAAAAGTGTGGATTTCATAATTAGTTTTCTGGGTCAAACATCAGAGTTGATCTATCAAACCAATTCCATCGCATACTTGCATGTGCCATAATGGAATAGATAGCCTCTCTGTGAAAGACAACCAAAGTGCATTGTAGTTTGTTATCTTGATTTGTTTCCAGCATACATAATCTAGTTTGATTCTATACTCGTGACATTAGGAATTACCTTTCTTACTGGTGTCTTTTAACTCTGTTGATTACGAATCCTGGATTGATAATTAATGAGTGCATTATATTAGACATATTAGTAGCACAACATTGTGTTTCATGACTTCCAGGTTTTCATCCCCAAGAGCCCAGACTTCTTGTCTTTGGGACTTCCGAAATCCCGAATCCCGATATGTTGAAATGATAGCTTCCTATTGCGTCCCTTCAACGCTTTCAGGGTTTCACGCTTCGGGACTTCGTGATCCTCGTTGCAACCCCTTTTCTCTGCTCTCATCTAGGGGATCCCCGGTATGCCAAAATATGGTATAATACTTTTGGGGATTTTCTTGATGCCTCAATCGCCGCCACGTGTCCTCCTGTTGGATGGTCTCGATACTCTCAGTGTTTCGGGACTTGCGACCCCAATGACACTGATCCCTGGTCCTTTGAACTCTCGGTATCTCCACGATCACTGCCATGCATTCTCCATAGATGGACGACCTTGATCACTTCGGGACTTCACAAGTTGCGAAGTCGAAGACTCCTCCATTCCTCTCTTCGATGCCTGAATCCCCGAAATACAAGGATATTGTGACACGTGTCCTCCATAGATGGATGGATCTGATGTCTTTGGGACTTCGTGAGTCGGGACTTCCTCTTTCCCGAACTCTTACCTCTCTGTCTCCCGATATCTAAAACCGGGAAGGGTCCTCAAATTACCGCCACGCATCCTCCGAGTGATGGATGGTCTTGATTCCTTTGGGACTTTGCAGATCGAGAGATCAGGATGTGGCGATTCCATGACCCCTTGATGCTCTGATCCCCGAACCTTGAAATCTTGATCTGTTCGATGTTTTGGGACTTTGATGAGCCTCTGCTCAGCTCATATGTGAGATTAACTTGCACGCACCTTCTCCCAGATCCAATGGCTATCGACTATCTGGGCTAGATCTGATGGCCCATATCTATTCTCTTTCGCTACGCTCTACTGCTTCTCTTGGATGTGAAACTTCAATGGTCCTAATATTGTCCTCTGCTCGATCCGATGGTAGTTGTAGCTCCTCATTGAGCTTACACTCCTTCTTCCTGAACCTGGAAGATTTTCCAATTATCAAAGGCTTCGGCCTTTGTCCCCTGCTTCGAAGCCTATGACTTCATCTTCTTTCAGCGTTCTTGAAACCGCTGACCCTCCTGAGCTTCCTCGAACTCAAACCCTCCAGAGGGTTTTTTTCCTATACTTTTTTCTCCTCCTTACAGCTATGGGCCTGTGCATGAAAGAATTGCTCCTCCTAAGATTTATCCTCTTTGAATCCTTAAAGTATTCTTCAACTTCTGCACTCCTTGCAGCCATCACTCTGTGCTCAAAGGCACTTTTACTCCTGAGCTTCTCCTCTCTGAACCCTTGAAAGGTTTCCCAACTTTTGCACTGGCTTACAGAGTCTCTACAGATGAAGGTGCTATTTGTCCTAAGCTTTTGTGTTGCTCAGACCTCTAAGGACTTAACCCTTTTCTCTCCCTCAGATGGATATTTGGTGCCCTCTTGGCAACCACTTACTCAAGCAACCCCTTGCTGAGCCTGTAGGGTATTCAACAACCCTGTGAAGTTCCTCCTCCTTGGATGCTCTCTATTCCAGAACTCAAAGAAGTTCTCTTTGTGCACACAGGCACCTTCTCAATGCCCTCCTCGAAGAGATCTATAGAATCCTCAGTGATTCTATCTCCTTTCTGAACTCGAACCAGAGTTCTCCTCCTTAATGCAACTTGTGCATCTGCTCAATGCCCAGCTGGCAGAGTTCTCCAGAGTTCTCTCAGTGACTCTGTTTCCCTTAATGAACTCAACAAGATTTCTCTTTTGCACTCAGTGCGCTTGCTCGATGCCCTCCTGGAAGAGCTATACAGAACTCCTCAGAAATTTTGCCTTTTGCTATGTCCTCCTCTGCACAGTCTCACGTCCAAGGTATTCAACAACCTTGAGGTTTCTCCTTGAGCCATTGACTTCAGCTGATGTGCCCTCCTGGCACGTCCTTTCCCAAATTCCACAGAATTCAGGAGTGCATCTATGCACTGGCTTTCAGAACCCGCATCGTTCTGTCACACCCTCTTGGCATGAAGCCTCAAAGAACCCCAAACCTGAAATAAAAGAACCCACATATAGAAGAACCTATATGTCCCTGCAAATCCACATCTACAACATATAAAGAACACACAAAGACATTCATAAACACATAAAGATACACAGAAACTCATGCAGGAAATCTGCTCTTTATATTAATATGAAATGCCTCCTTTACAAGGTGTTCTTGAGCTCAGACTTTGATAGAGTCTCGGCTCCTTCTCTCCTCCACTCCAACTCTCACAGAGTTCTCCTATCTCTCGACTTTACTAACTCTACAGACTTTTCCAACCAACTCAAAATAAGATCTAAGATTTTTTTACAAAGGGGGGCTCCTCGAGCTCTTCCCTCCATCCTCACCAACTCTCATTAATTACAATGAATTACATTGAATGGGCTATCTAATCTGAATCAGAGTTATATCCCCATGCTATCAACCATTAAATGCATCACTAACAACAATCTGCTTCTTTGGCTCTACCAGCCTTACAAACATTTAATACAACTTCCAATTTCAAAATTTGAAATGAGAGGGTTGCAACTCTCCTTCTTCATTGAATGCATGCTGTGTTGGCTGGCCGGATTGGGAGCAATGCTCCTGCATCATACTCCTCTACTGCAAAAAATTCAAGATCTCCTGCTCATGAGCTCTCCAGCACCACTGTTGAAATCCTCCTGGATCCCAAACAGTCCTTTGGAGTTGTTCATCTACTCCACTGCTCTGTTGTTGCTGCTACTTCTGCTGCTCTGTTGTTGCTACTATCTCCCTTTTGATCAGCTTCCCTTGGCATCTTCTGTTGATCTAACCATCAACTTTCAAATGTTCTCAATCTCCTCGTCCAGCTAGTCCAGTGGCTGGCTCTCTTCAGGCAGTCTCCTCTGCTGCAATTCTTCCTCATCAGTGGGTAGATATACCAGATCTCCCATGCCATCTTCTTCATCCTCTGTGGTGCTAAGTGTCCATTTTGCTACAAAGTTCAGCTTCACAGTCCTATCACTGAGCTACTTCTCAGCTTTTCCCTATGACAGCTCTACTGCTGCCATATCTCTTTCTGTTGGCTCAAGTCCAACCTCTTCCAGCTGCTCCTTGGGTTAGTATTCTCCTCTTTCATCTTCTTCCAACTTCATCTGTTGGATGTGCATTCTCTTCAATATCACCCTTCTCTCCAAGGATTCAATCTGCTCACACAGATCAACAAAGCTCATGTTGTCTGCCTCTTCTTCTTTTTCTGCTGCAAGCTCTAATGTTGTAGTCTTCTCAGCTTCCTGGCTGAAAATGTTGAGCCATTCCTCGGAATGCTCATCTTCCTCTTCTTGGGAAACCTCTGATGTTTGCTCCATTTCTCAAATAGTCACAGCTGGTTGTCTTTCCCATGTTGTTGCATCTACAACAGAGACTCTTGCCTTGACTGGGCTCAATGGCAGGAATATCTGAATTCCTCCAATGATCAGAATGCCCTTCTGATCCTTCTCCTCTGTCAGTTGTCCTTGCTGATATGAACTCATCTCTGAGCTCATCTTCTCTCCCTTGCCCTCCTGTCAATATGGGATTTCTCTGCTGCCCCCTTGGTAGTCTATAAGATCCTCGAATCTCATCTTATTGCCCACCTGGCAATTTGAATTCCCAGTCTTGCCCTCTTGGCAGTCTATGAGACCCCACAGTGATCTCACCTCATTTCCCTCTTGGCAACATGAAATTTCCCTGCTTTCCTCCTAACAGTCTATGAGATCTCACAACGATCTCATCTCATTGCCCTTCTGGCAATTGGAAATTTCTGTTCTTCCCTCTTGGCAATCTCTGCACACATGGAAGTCTCTGAGATCTTCTAGTAATCTCAGTTCATCCTTAGCATCACTAAGATTCCTCCCAGTCTTTAGTTCACATACCTGAACCATCTCCTCCTCATCATTCCTGAGGATTTCAACATGACTCAGCCATCCTCTTATCAGCCTCCGCTGTCTTTTGGCCACCAATTCCTCAACTGACCATTTTACCTTCGTCCTGATGGGCCATTCATACACCCAATGTGGTCTTGCATCCTACTGCATCTGCAGTGCAAGTTCCTCCATCCTCGCTCTGATCTCGGCGAGCTCTTTATCCATCTTAGCTTTGCTTGGTTGTTGATGGATCTTCTTTCCATCGCGTCTATGGCCTTCAGTAGCCATTTTCCTACCCTTTGTCTACCCTCCTGGCAAACCTGTTGTTGTAACTCTGCAACCCTGAGTGCTTCTAGCGTCTTCTTTGTCCTCCCAACTATCTTCTTGACTGTTGCGTACCTGCGAGCAATCACCACAGAGTCTCAATACTCTGCCTTCCTTTGATACCAAACTGATGTGTATTAGAGTATGCTTTCTCCTCTCGCTTCCTCTACCTACAGTATACAGACAGAAAGTAGCTCTGATACCACTTGGTGACGCAAGACCTGCAACCCTCAAGCCGAGATCCTCTCACAAGATCAATTCAAATCTTCCCTAAGCCAAAGAGGCTCTTTCAAATCCCTATCGGAATCTCAACATTCGATCCACAGGTCCTTCAACTTCCCCATGGCCTCCAACACGACCGCAACCTTTTCCCGAAAAAAAGGGATTTCGGATTTTGGGACTCCGTGAGTCCTGCTGTCGAGAGTCTCTGCCTCCTCGATCCTCCGAAACTCGATATGATGAAATGGACTTAATGGTGGTTAGCCCCTGGCCAAACCCTGTTCCATGTGACCACCTTCCTCGTGACCATAGCCTACTTCCAAAGGCGCATCACTTCGCGACTTCGGGACTTCCGACGCCAACCATCCCGATTCTGTCTTCGGAATGGCCGAAATGTCGATCCCCAAAATCCTGAAATCCTTGGCTTCTTTCTCCTCCAAAGGATGCGTCATGTTTCATGACTTCAGGACTTCCGATGTGAAGTGTTCCAACTTTACGTCTGCGGGATCCCTGAAATGTTGAATCCCGATATACCGATACCAAGTGTGACCGCAGCCCTACTCCTCTCTATGTCGTGTTTCACGACTTCAGGGTTTTCATCCCCAAGAGCCCAGACTTCTTATCTTTAGGACTTTTGAAATCTCGAATCCCAATATGCCGAAATGCTGGCTTCCTATCATGTCCCTTCAATGCTTTCGGGGTTTTGCGCTTCGAGACTTCGCGATCCCTGTTGCAACCCCTTTTCTCTGCTCTCGTCTATGAGATCCCCAGTATTTCGAAATCCGGTATAATCCTTTCAGGTATTTTCTCGATGCCTCGATCGTTGCCATGTGTCCTCCTATTGGATGGTCCCGATACTCTCAGTGTTTCGAGACTTGAGACCCCAACGACAATGATCCCTAGTCCTTCGAACTCCCAGTATTCAAACTCCTGGTAGCTCCCCGATCACTGCCATGCATCCTCCATAGATGGACAACCCTGATCGCTTCAGGACTTCGCAAGTTGTGAAGTCGAAGACTCCTCTGTTCCGCTCTTCGATGCCCAAATCCCCGAAATACGAGGATCTTGTGACACATTTCCTCCGCAGATGGACGGCTCTGATGTCTTCGGGACTTCGTGAGTCAGGACTTCATCTTTCCTGATCTCTTACCTCTCTGTCTCTTGATATCCGAAACCCCGATGGGTCCTTGGATTACCGCCACACATCCTCCAAGTGATGGACGGTCTCGATTCCTTCAGGACTTCGCATATTGAGAGATCACGATGCAGCGATTCCATGACCCCTTGATGCTCTGATCCCCGAACCCCAAAATCCCGATGTGTTCACCATTTCAAGACTTTGATGAGCCTCTTCTCAGTTCATATGAAAGATTAACTCATGTGCACCTTCTCCCAAATCCACTTGCTATTGGCTATCTAGGCTAGATCTGGCGGCCCAAATCTATTCTCTTCCGCTATGCTCTTCTGTTGCTCCTGGACGTGAAACTTTAATGGTCCCGATCTCGTCCTCTCCTCGATCCGATGATAGTTGTAGCTCCTTGTTGAGATTATGCTCCTTCTTCCAGAACCTGGAAGATTTTCCAATTATCAAAGGCCTCGGCCTTTGTCCCCTACTTCGAAGCTTGTGACTTTGGCTTATGTCGGCATTCTTGAAACCACTGACCCTCCTGAGCTTCCTCGAACTCAAACCCTCCAAAGCGTTTTTTTTTCTAGCCTTTCTGCTCCTCCTTATAGCTATGGGCCTGTGCGTGAAAGCACTGCTCCTCTTGAGCTTTGTCCTCTTTGAATCCTTAAAGGATTCTTTGACTTTTGCACTCCTTGTAGATGTCGCTCTGTGCTCAAAGGCACTTTTCCTCCCAAGCTTCTCCTCTCTGAAACCTTGAAAGGTTTCCTGACTTTTGCACTGGCTTGCAAAGTCTCTGCACACGAAGGTGCTATCCATCCTGACTTCTCTGTTGCTCAGACCTCTAAGGACTTAACCCTTTTCTCTCCCTCAGATGGAGATTTGGTGCCCTCTTGGCAACCACTTACTCAAGCAAATCCTTGTTGAGCCTGTAGGGTATTCAAAAACCCTGTGAAGGTCCTCCTCCTTGGACGCTCTCTATTCGAGAACTCAAAGGAGTTCTCTTTGTGCACATAGGCACCTGCTCAATGCCCTCCTGGCAGAGCTCTATAGAATCCTCAGTGATTCTATCTCCTTTTTGAACTCAAACCAGAGTTCTCCTACTCAATGCAACCCATGCATCTGCTCAATGCCCACCTGGCAGAGTTCTCCAGAGTTCTCTCAGTGACTCTGTTTCCCTTAATGAAATCAACAAGAGTTCTCTTCTGTACTTAGTGTGCTTGCTTGATTCCCTCCTGGAAGAGCTATACAAAACTCCTCAGATATTATGCCTTCTACTATGTCCTCCTCTGCACAGTCTCACCTCCAAGGTATTCAACAACCTTGAGGTTTCTCCTTGAGCCACTAACTTCAGCTGATGCACCCTCCTGGTAGGTCCTTGCCCAAATTTTGTAGAATTCAGGAGTGCATCTATGCACTGGCTTTCAGAACTCGCAGCATTCTGTCACACCCTCTTGGCATGAAGCCTCAAAGAACCCCAAACATGAAATCAAAGAACCCACAGATAGCAGAACCTATCTGTCCCTGCAAATGCACATCTACAACATATAAAGAACACACAAAGACATTCATAAACACATAAAGATACACAAAAACTCATGCAGGAAATCTGCTCTTTATATTAATATGAAATGCCTCCTCTACAAGGTGTTCTTGAGCTCAGACTTTGACAGAGTCTCGGCTCCTTCTCTCTTCCACTCTAACTCTCGCAGAGTTCTCCTATCTCTTGACTCTACTAAATCTACAGACTTTTCTAGCCAACTCAAAATAAGATCTAAGATATTTTTACAAAGGGGGGCTCCTCGAGCTCTTCCCTCCATCCTCACCAACTCTCATTAATTACAATGAATTACAATTAATGGGCCATCTAATCCAAATCGGAGTTAGATCCCCATGCTATCAACCATTAAAGGCGTCACTAACTATAGCCTTCTTAAAGGCACGGCTTTGGCTCTACTAGCCTTACAAACATTTAATACAACTTCCAAATTCAAAATTTGAAACGAGAGGGTTGCGCCTCTCCTTCTTCATTGAATGCACGCTCTATCGGCTGGCTGGCTGGCTTGGGAGTGATGCTCCTGCATCAGTTCTGGATGAGGAAACACAGGTGAATATTATGACAAAAAGAACTTGGGAACTTTTAGGAAAGCCTTCTATGATTGTCTCATTGGGAGGAATAGGATTATTCAAAGGAAAGTGGATAAACCTATGTGGGAAGCTCGCTCGCATACCTATGAATGCCTATGGAACCTTGATAGAAGAAGATTTTGATATTATTAAATTTACTTATAACAATGCCCCATTTACCATGTTATTAGGAAAACCTTGGATTGATAGAGGTCGAGCCAGACGAAAGGAATAAGAACAAGTTTTGGAGCAGAAGAAGCAAGAATTGAAAGATTTCATGACTAGAAGGCTCGCACACTTGATCGAAGAACAACAGAATAGATCGAAGCCATTTAACACCAGAGACCCAGATGTCAAAGCTTCAAGAACATTAGAAGACCCTCAAAATACTAAAGTATGTGCCCCATGTAAAGAAGAAGTATTACCCCTGAATCCTAGGAAACAATTTCAACAACGCGAAGTAACTATGTCAACAGAAGATAAAAATCAAAATGGGAAAAGGAATAATTAGATGAATCTCACTAGAAATAAGGCTATAAAGTTAAGTAAGAAGAGAGCCAATATTGATAAGTTGGAGAAGGCTCCAGAGGGAACCTCGCAGAAGGAAAAAATGAAAAATTGGATTTTCACCAGGATATCAGAACAACGACACATGGCACTTCACCATGACGAAGCAATATAGCCATTGGGGACATTATAACCATTAAATCAATGCTCCAAATGGATAGAAAGCCATTTATGGCCAGCCATCTCGCCATCCAACCGTTGGGGACATTATAACCGTTAGATCAATGCTCCAAATGGGTAGAAAGCCATTTATGGCCAGCCAACTTGCCATCCAACCATTGGGACCATGCCATAATGGATAGAACCTATTTAATGAAGGCCTCATACCCATTGCGAGTGACCCGTTTTTTATTTACCTATTTATCCCACCGCACCATGCACCGAGAACACTTTTTCCAATTGAGAATTTGAGCCTACAAACTAAGTTGAGTTTATACAGTGATCATCGTGATTCTTTTCTCTATCTCGTTACTGTGTCTAAGATACCCCCTGAACCTGAGATTGTTAACCCCAAGCATGTATGTCAGACGAGTTGAAAGCTGCAGAAAAAGTTTTTGAGGAAGTTTTGATCGAACTCATGACTGAAAGAGTCATGTCGATGTCTATAGGTTTACAAGAATCATCCACGATAGGACTTCCAGCCTCTCCATCCACTGCTCACGGAGCAGGATCATCCCAGTCATCCGATGAGAAGTGAACTAAGAACATGGATGACTTAGCGAATGCTAAAATGATCCTGACTATCTTACCCACCTATATACCACCTTTAAGCGGTGTTATAAATTGTGACAGTGTACCTAGATATTTCGAGTACGCCTTGGTCACTACGTACCTCCCAAAGGGGATACGGGCAGACCAAGATAACATTGCAGCATTGAATTTTAGCGACTTCAACCTCGGCAATCACAAAGTCTACAACATGTTATCCCCTCATAAGTATCTGACTAGAACAAAAGGGAAAAACTCAAAGGTAATTCTCCAAGCATGGACCCATAACCTCATGTAGTCCACTCTGCTCAACGTCATGAAAATTACCCACTTCAGAAGACACCAAGATGTGAATGCATGTGTCAAGATGTTGTTGTCTAGCTACCATGGCAGATATTTGTGGCTAAACCACTATCTCACAATTGATCCTACCTTGATCAATCGGATCACGGGTTTGAGTATGCAAGGACTCAACCCACATGACTTCTATCCTGGAAAATCCATGGACCGTGCTCTCACAAAAAGGATCAAGGACACCTACGACGATGTCGAGAAGGGCATGCAAGTTTACAAGGTAGCCTCTATTCATAATGGAGCAGTGTGCCTCACCTGTTAGATGATTTCAAATAAGTTGGTATGCAAGAATTGACCCACCCAAGTGATCAGTTTTGTAGTCAACCTCACAGGGAAGTGCGCAAAGGGCCTACAAATGAATTCGACGAAGTACCTAGTGAACCAGTCGGAACTTGACTACAAAGAAGCACAAGATCAAGGATATGAATTCCATTTTAGATGGCTCTTGATCCCGATCACTTTCATCGCTTGGGAGATGTCGAGAGGTGTGACTTTCCTGGACATCAAGCTATTTGAACCATTGGCCATGAAGTTCAGTACATTGTGGTACTCAAGTGACATGAATAAGCAATGGCAGTCAAATGTCGTGTTCCATACATACTACAATCAACTAAATATAGCCATACAGTCTGAGCCTCGCATGACTTCGAACACTATACACAGATTTAGGCCTTTGATGAAGTTCAACGTTGATTGACATTTCATTTATATCACAACAAGAGCCTACGAGCACAAGAAACAACTTCAATCCTACTATAAGCTAATGGAGGAGGACTTAGAGGAGATTACTAAGGAATGGTCCGCTGACCTCCTTATTCTAGCCAACCCTGCGGAGATATCCGACATCAACAGCCCAGAAGCTGTGCACGATACACCCAGACCTAGCAAAACAAAGAAGATTGATGAAGTACAAGATTTAAGTAGTGGCTCGGTGAATACTGCTTCCATGTCACCAGAGCAAGGAGGTGATGGTGAAGAGATAGATGGCATAGAAGATGAACAGAGGAAAGGCGAAGTAACACCACCTAAAGACGAGGAGGACCCCTCAAAGAAAAGGAAGGTTCCCCCCCCAGGAAACCTTCCCCCCAGAAGAGATCAAAATCCCCTATAACTAAGATGCAGACCGTCCTCACTTTTGATGATTTCAATTTCATCATACAAGCCCTGAATGATGCTTCGCTGGAGATAGTAGAGAAGCAAGAAGCTATGCAGGAGGAGATGTACCATAGAATTGAGATTGAACTCCAAGGGGTGCAGCAGGCACTACAGTCCAGCCACGTAGTCTCCACTACACATCTATCATTGGGAACACCGGAACCGGGAGATGACCCAACCCAACTCCATCGGCTCCCTAATATAGTCAAAGTTTGCCTTCGAAGAGCACAAGAGGAAATAACGCAAGTCACCTAGGATTTTGTACAAGTACAAGGAGTACTTTTAGAACAATGTTGAGCTATCGAGAAGAAAAAGAGTGATCTCCAAGTGAATTTCGATGAAGAAAAGGCACAACTGCAGCAAGGCAAGGAACAGTTTCTCGCTGAGCAACTCGAAGTGAAGGAAGTAGTCAACAAAGCATGGTTCTCTATGAATTTTGTAGAAGTAAAGGAAGAGGATCAAGTCATGAAGCAAGTAGCACAACTTGAAGAAGTGATCCAACAGCTGCAGCAATGCATCATAGACCTAGAACTATGCACTGTGCCCGAGACCCCACAGGAGGTAAAGGACCAGAGACAAGCAACTGCCAGAAGCGCAGTTGAAAGGCTAAAGGCCCTTACCTTAGAATGTAATAAATTTGTTAATCGCAGTGCCCAGACATATGAGAAAATTACCGAGAACCCAGAATTGCAGGCACTGGAGTCACAGGTGCAGGAAGCGAAGCAACACGCTAAAACACTACAGACACAGTTGAAAACCCTGACAGTTGTGGAGAGAATGAAGAGATCTCAAGAGCAACGAACCGCCCAGTAGCAGATCCACTCAATCCAAAGCAGAGTTATGGAACTAACTCAGAGACTTCAACCTATCCAAGACAAGGCTTACCAATTGTTCCTAGAGGTTGAGAGACAGGGAGCAGAACTAGAGCAGGTTAGCACCGTAGTAGAACAGTGCCTAGAGGGACCTGTGAATGATGCAGTCATTCAAGAGTTTGTTGAACAAGAGCTTATAGCACAGCAACAAGTCGAAGCATTTCAAGCCAAGCTTGAAACATTCGAAGAAGAACTTCCTACATCAGAGTGACTCGGGATGAGTCACAGGTGAGTATTGGGGGCGTGTTGGCCCTTGATCAAATTTTGAGGGATCTGGTTAAGTTTGACCTATTTTCGGACTTCAACAGCCTATCGAAGGAGGAGTGCAAGACGAAGCAGAGATCACAGATCTTGGCCCCTTTTTTGGGTCCTTTTTGCGGTTTTGGGATTATGTAATGGGCATGGCATGTCGGCCCATGGGTTTACCCATGTTTAGGCCTATTTTGTAATGTATAAATAGATGTCTAGGCTATGTAAGAAGAAAGGGAAAAAAAAGGGATCTATGTGATGTGAGGCTGATAAGCTAAGTGCTAAGTGCAAATATGGTTTGTATATGTTTTTTTCATACTGGGAGGTACTTGAAGAGCTAGGTGCAAGGTATTGTAATAGGTTGTTAAGTGCTTTGTGCTATAATGCAAGGAAGGAGGATCTAGCGAGGTGCGTAGATCTCATGTCCTAGGAGAAGTAGGGTTTTGAGGCTCTGTGCTTGTAACCGATTGACTGAAGACAATAAAGAATAAGAATTGGTGGATGTAGCCCCGGGATGGGGGTGAACCATGTAAACACTGTGTTGTTCCACTTTGTGCTTGTCTTGATGTGTTTATAACTTCTCTTGCTAAGTTCTTTGATAGAGATAGATAAATATACTTATGCTTTGTGATAATGATGTGTAAGAATGTTAGAACTGATCTATATGAAGGTGATTAGTGCTTGATTTGCTAGATATAACCTGCCTGTTTATGATAAAGTGATTAAATACATCAGATCTGAGTGAATGATGTGATGCTCTGTTCTATCTATGCAGTAGTTATTGGTTGAATATTTATGAACTGTTGATGATAAAGTGCTCTATTAAGTATTATAATCACAGATATCTGTCCCAGCTAAGATTGTAGACACTTGAGTCTTGTAACCACCCCTGCCTCTACCTCGGTTGAGACTTCATCTGCTTCATAGGTTTTTCCGAAAGGGCCAGTATTTAGGGTTTTGTTGGTGCATTGTTGTAGAGTTGAACCCTGGGTCTGCCCTTGTGCCAACAAAGGGACTCAATTGTGCAGAGGAAATCTAGCTGTAAAGGCACTTGATAAACTCATGGAGGCCGTGAGATCAGTGGGAAGAGGGGAGTAACCTTCCTGATCCATTCCTTTATCTATTAGTCAATCCTCTGAGAGTCCCCTAGTGGTATCATGGCATGGCATGGGGGGTGGCTTTCTTTAGAAAGATAAAAGTGCAGCACAACCTATGGTTAGGTGGAGAGGCATTCACCCTTAGTTAGTTGGTAGTTTGAAGACACCATTGAACATATAAGTATTTATCTAAATGTTCATTGAATGTTTATTACTTCTTATAAACTGTTTTTTTTTCCATGATGGTTTGGATATGATGAATGAATGATTATGA
>JASDQU011245265.1:0-26120 GCA_032191745.1 Picea mariana
AAAGGATGGGAAAGCCACTTCCAACCGATGAGATGCCCCTCAAACCACAAGTTCACATTGAGCCATTTGAAAAATGGGCTCTTGATTTCATTGGTCCAATAAATCCACCATCAAAAGGGAAGCATTACATCTTAGTATGTACTGATTATGTTACAAAGTGGGTGGAAGCCAAAGCATTAGTGAGAGCCATAGAACAGTCAGTGGTCAACTTCCTCTTTGAAGAAATATTTGTCAGATTTGGAGTACCCCGGGAGATTGTAACAGACCAAGGAGCACAGTTTACTTCTAAGATGGTGAAAGAATTAGCAAGAAAATATCAGATCAAGCATCGGAAATCTACACCCTATCATCCACAAGAAAATGGACAGGTGGAATCTACTAACAAAACTTTAGAAGAAATCATGACCAAGACAGTCCAAATACATAGAAAATATTGGTCAGACAAGCTTCAAGAAGCATTATGGGCATACGGAATCACCTAGAAAAACAGTATTGGGTTCACTCCTTATCAGCTGGTCTATGGTAAGCAAGTTTTGTTACCTATAGAATTTCAACTTCATACTTTTAAACTAGCAGCTAATTTAGGAATAGATCTTTCCAAAGCACAAAAAGAGAGGATCATGCAATTAAATCAATTGGATGAGATGAGACAGGCAGCAGTTGAACACAACATTTTGATACAACAACAAAGGGCACATTGGCATGATAAGTACATCAAGAAGAAACAATTTAAAATAGGAGACTGGGATTTGTTATTTGATTCAAAATTCAAAGATTTCAAAGCTAAATTTACAACTCATTGGCTTGGTCCATATGAGATTGCAGAGGTATATGACAATGGCTCAGTCAAACTACAAACAATAGATGATGAGGCAAGCTCATTCATAGTCAATGGACATAGGCTAAATCTCTACAATAAGCCTATAAACAAGGAAGACTTTCTACAGTAGATATCTCAATAGAATGAGATGGAAGTGTTGGACAGACAGAATCATGTGTCTCCTTCACATTCTTCTTAAAAAAACAAAAAAATATATATATAATATATATATATATATATAATAAAAAAAGACAAAAAAAATTAAAGAACAAAAAAAAAAAGGGAGTTTAGTTGTGAAAATCCAGGAAACTGGCACAATATAAACTCGAATTTTCATTGGAAAACCAAGTAAAATTGGCCAATCAAAATTCTCCAAAAATATTTTCATTATTACCTTCTAGTTTTATTTTACAGCTTCAAAACGTTTTGCAAATTTTTATCTCCAAGACTTGAGGACAAGTCAATAAATAAGGCTAAGGGGGATAAGGTATACATTTTTTGAAAACCTTTCAAGCCTTCTACAGATGAAAACATGCATTTCAAAAAGGAACTTCATCCAGCAGAGGGACCTGAGAAGAGTATCAATTTCATTCAACAGAGGGACCTAAGAAGAGTATCAATTTCATTCAGTAGAGGGACCTGGGAAGAATATCAATTTCATTTAGCAGAGGGACCTGAGAAGAATATCAACTTCATTCAGCAGAGGGACCTGAGAAAAATATCAACTTCATTCAGCAGAGGGACCTGAGAAGAATAATAAGCAAAAGAAATACAAGAGGAAATTTATCAAAATTGAAGACTTACAGCAACATTCCAGCCAACTTCAATTAGGCAAACACAATGAGCAAAAAAGTTTGTATACATTTTTCTTTTTAATGCTTTGAAAATTTGGAAAATTCTTCATAAGCTAAAGCAATGATAAATATCCTATCTTTCCCTTCCCCTACATCATCTTTTCATCACTCCATTTTCATATACCCTCAAAAGCATTAAAAATGGTACTCAAAGGAACCATTTTTGGTCTCAAAGGGAGTTATAAGGAAAGGATCAGGTTTCAAATTCAAACACATTGTTTTTGAGCTGTAAATGCTATGTTTTATGAAGACATAAGTTACATACACACAGACTGAATTGTTGTTTGCATAAATGAAAGGTTGTTTGCATACACATTAAGGAAAGGGGTCATAAGAAGAAGGTTTTAAGCATGACAAAGGGGATGGTTACTCAAAGGAAATGAATTAAGGGAGTTATAAGTCAAATGAAAACATTTGTTTAAAAAAAAAAAAACATTTCCTATGATGATTACAAGGAAAGAGTGGAATCTCATAAATTTTAAGGAAGGAATAAGAAGCACCTTCAGCTATGATCGATCAACCTAAAGGTTGTACAAATGCATTTTTAAAAAATAACTCTTGAAAAAGTTTCCCTCACAACGTTTTTTTTCTCTCTTCCTAAAAAGTGTTGCAGCTTAAACTCTTTTCATGTGTTGTGTCTCACTTGGATTCTCCCCAGACTCGAACCGCCAACGCACTCCTGTGTATACTTACCTCCATTCAAACGCCATACGAAATCCAGAATCCCCCTAATTCGTTCCTTCCTTTGCTTACCCAGCCCAAAATTTCTGTTAGACAGTTGAAAATCGAATTGTATGTTGACAATTTCACTGTCAACATACAATATTCTCGCCCTGTAGAAAAAACGTGGCAAGTGGAGGGGAATGCGTGGAGAGAAAAGGAAAAGAGAACGTGTTCAAGAAGGAGTCGACCAATGAAAGGTAAGTTCGAATTCAAGTAATTGTTAAAGCTAAGTGAAAAATTCGACTTCCTAAGGTACATTTTGAGAACATAAACAGTTCATTTCTAGCAGAGGTTGATTGTAAGAAGGAAAACTGAGCTGGGTTTCAACAAGAGGCCTGAGAGTTTTATCGAATTACTAGGTATGCCCTTGCATCAAAATTTTATGATTGAGAACAGAGAGTAGTTTAGAAATTTAAACAATATGAGATTTTCTTTGTTTTTGAACAGAAAAATCTTATTGAAGACCATTCACAGAATTAAATCCAAACAGAGTCTGCAAGTTTAAAAATCTTGGTTGAAGAATATGCAGGGTTGAAAATTTTGACAAGAATAGACCTCCTTTTTTTTTTATAAACAATGAACATATTTTAGGGTCTTGCTCTTAAAAATTGAAAGAATGGTGTCTAGGTATGAACCGGAAAAGCTTGATACATCGGAAATTCATAAGGATTGTATACAAATTCTTGAGCAAAAACAATGGATATCTTTCTTTGAGAAGTTTGATGGATATTATGAGGAAATTGCCTTAGAATTTGCTCATTCATTTGATGGGGAAAGGGCTACTGTTGGAAACCTTACTATTAGAATCTATGAAGATATAATTGCACATGTCACTGGACTTCCTCAAACAGGAGAAAGATATTTCAAAACTAAGAATTTTAAAGATAAATCATGGGCATCTTTTATTTCCAGATAAATCATGGGCAACAGTCAATTGGAAGAAGGGAATCCCGAGGAGTTGGTTGATTCATCCTTGGGATGAATTAGCCTATCTCATACAGAAGTTTATAACTTGTGAAGGAAGATTTAGCATTATCTACCTCTATCACATCAAGCTGCTACAACATTTAAAAGGTGACTGTGAAATTAACATGCCCTATTTTCTACTGCAAAGCCTTTTTAAGATGGCTAAGGTCGTCCAAAAATAAGGGAGGAATACAAAAAAGAGTCTATATCATTGTGGCTTCATTAAAATGATCATCATATATGAACTACAGAAGTAGAACTTGACTTGGCAGTTGTTTATCATTGGAAATGGTTTTGAAACAGTAAAAGAGGAATAAAAAGAGGAACAAATCTTGGTTATGACCGATGATGAGGAAGAAATACAGAACCCCAAGGCAACAAGCTCAAAACAGCCTATGGGGAGGAGAAGAACAAGAAGCATGGTGAAAAGGGAGAAAGAATTTGAGGAAAAAGACAAGATTTTTACCACATATGAAATAAAATCAAGGAAACACCAACAAGTTCAAAAAGGACAAATACAAGAAAGTGATGATGAAGCACAACAAGCACAGTATGCACATATTCAGACTCTAGAGGCACAATCATTGGAAAATGATGATTTTGAAGGACAAGAAACTTCCACATATGAGAAAATGAGAAAATATGTGGAACAATTAATTAAAGATATGAAAGAAGAAACTCGAACTCCACAGGCAGTAGAAAAAATAGAAGAAGTGGTTGGTGGGTCCACATCAGCAATTGATAAGAAAAACAAGAAAATAAAGAAAATGAAGAGAAAGATCAAGGAAATTGAAGTCCTGGAAAGGTACATAAAAACAGAGAATGAAATGTTGAGGACTCAAAGCCATAAAACACAGGAAGAGAATGACACCTTGAAGAAAAAGAATAAGAAGCTTCAAAAGCAAAACAAATTAATCTCCAAACAGGTCTATAAATGGTTTCAACAGAAGAAGGCATATAAAGAAAAATATCAAACAATGAAAGCTCTTCATATAGCTCAGGTTAATGTGGAGACATTATTGCAAGCAGCAGAGGTGGCATAAGATCATTGACAGAGGTTCAAGCACATTTTGTTTTTGTGCATGAGGACATGCAAAGTCTTCCTCTTGGGGGAGATGTTGAGTACATTTTTATGCTTCCTTTTTACTCTATAAACTATACTTTTGCCTCCAAAACCATCCATTTTGCCTCCATTTCATTCCATATTTTCCATAAAATAGCTTATTCAAGGTACATTTATCATTCTTTAGCTTAAGAATTGAGTTTTCAAATTTTTGGCATTAAAATTGAAAATTTATCAGAAATTACAGGATTTGACAAAATCTCGTAATTGCTCCTAGGTTCATGTATTTGCAGGACAGCTGGGTGAAATCTGAGACTTGGGTCGCAATCCTTGATGTACAAGGATGGATGATTACCTATCAGCTTCGAGATCTGAGCCTTCTAGGTGTCTGGTCAACATTGGTCAAACAGGGCCACTTCAGCAGAAAATACCATGTTTTAGCCTAAAATCATGGACAGTTTTAGATTTTCTTGGGATTTGTTCATATTTTATGGATCTGAAGGGGGTATTCGACCTTCCTATCATATTTTATGGATCTGATCATGATCTTTAGGAGAATTATTAGCATTATTAGTTTCAAAACTCTTGTATAAATACTCTAAGGCATAGACTAGTATAACACCCTTGGATGTGAATGAAGAAACTTTGGAATTTGCAATCTTGAGATCAGTTCTGCGTTTTGTTCTTGATAATGTTTATGATATGATGATGTGAATGCTGCTAGAAGCTCCTTCTTAGCTGAGACAACTCAAGTGTACAAGTGAAGCATTGGAGGGCCCCCTTTGCCAAATTAGTACACTCTTCCTTTATATTATTTTCAAGTAATCTTTGACACATGTCTTAGATCAGATCTTGTTGTAGATGAGTTTATTCTTTGTTGTAGTTAGATGAATTCCATAGTTAAGTAATATGCTTAATGTTTCTAAGCCTTACTCATGTTGTGAATGATTTCTTGAATAAGAATTCAATGTGTGGTTTGCTTTCAAGCATTAGGATAATCATGAATGCTTTTTGAGTTATTTACGCTTTCAGTACTTTTGATTTAACAAGAATTGGTGATAATTTCTAATGAATGAAAGAAGACAATGAATGCATCTCTTGAATAAGAGTTTTGTCTTTCTAGCATTGATAAGCCTTAGAACTAGTTCGCATATCTTTTTGAATGCTTACTGTTAATACTCTTTAGTAAAACATTTGTTGATTACTATCTTGAGATCTATGAATAGGACTTATGAACAGAAGCTTAGCATATCTTCCATATTCATCTCTTAGAATAGGTTTTGGTTTATTCCCATTAAATAATAAAAGTTATCTCTAAATCCATACATTTTGGATGTGCCTCTAAGTCTTAAAAACATTGGATTGACAATCATTTGCACTCTAATTTACATCAGTAGATTGGAGCCTAACAGTGTATACCAAAACCTTTCCTGGCCTGAAATTTCTCAAAACTAGTGTTTCCCGAAACCTTGGTCTCAAATGTTGCAACCAATCGCCACCACCAGTCCAGTCACTTCAAGTCATACTGGAATTATATTACCAACCTCTGCTAGTTATGTTGGAGATAGGTCAACAACCCTGACAAGTCATGTTGAAGACCAACAACCAGCCACTGCAAGTCATGTTGGGGGCACAACTCTAGTCATTGCTAGTCACATTGCACACACATTACCAAACTCTGCTAGTCATGTTGGGGATTCATCACCAACCTCTGCTATTCATGTTGGGGATTCATCACCAACCTATACTAGTCATGTTGGGGATTCGTCACCAACCTCTTCTAGTCATGTTGAGGATTCATCGCCAACCTTTGCAAGTCATGTTGGAAATTTGTTACCAACCTCTGCAAGTCATGTTGGGAGCATGTCACCGACCACTGCAAGTCATGTTGGGGGCATTTATACGATTAAAAAGCCTTGGCGTATAAGATGTAAGCCCAAGTTCCTTTGTAGACTTTGCAAAGGAGATCACCTTACTCCTTTGTGCCCTACTACTGTTGTGGTATAAGAAGCATGGTCCTTGCCTGGGGGCCCTTCGGGTTCTGAGTCATCTTTGGTTTCCCAACATTCTAATCCTTCTTTGGTTGATACAGTAGTCATGCCGATGCAATATTCGGTTGATCCCACTATTATTTTGGGGGGTGATACGTCTCTTGACCATGTTGTCTCACATCCTATTCATCCAACGGTCGTGTCGATGCAATCTTTGACCAACACCACTCCTATTTTTGGAGGTGATGGATCTCTTGACCTTTTTTTCTCACAGCTTATTCAACCAATGGTTGAAGAAGTGTTCATATGTAACACCCTAGGTTTCGAACCCCCATTTTAAATAATGTATTGTTACAATGCTGAGAGGCCAAAGTGCCCAAACAATTATTAAAAGGCCAGTGTGCCCAAGACATGTAATGTTTTTGTCATTATTAATAATAAATACATCCCTGGCTGCTAGACGGACAAGGACTAGAGTTATAGGGGACTATGATTCCATGAGAGAGGGGGATTGAGGGGCTAAGTGTTTATTCCTATTTTAATTATCCCTTTTTTTCTAGGGGAGGGGATCGGTTATGTGATCTTCTTGGGGAAGGCCAAGAGGTTCTTGATTTCCCTACGAAGTTACTTAAACCCACCTCTGGTCTGATGGGGGGTTCGACTGATGGCTTGTTCGCTGATTTCCCATACATTCACTCATTTTCCCCTCACGGACTCCCATGCACCCCCTGACCCATCCATCGATCCATCCTCATATGCATCTTGGCTCGAGAAAGGAAACCGAGCTGATGAAGAATTAGCCACGGGATAGTTGGTTGTAGTGGTCATTGGTGTGATCCAGCCATGACCTGGGGCCTGTATGTCTGAAATGCATTGGCATGTGCCTTGTTTTTCTCACAACTGCAAGTCCTGAGAGTTCCATCATTGAGATTCTGTACCATCTATGCTAAAGGCCCTGAAAAATAAGGAGAAGGGTTGCATGAGGGACTGTGTGGAAGAAAAGGGTGGAGGTCCATTCTCTTGGGCGGTACGGGCTGGGTAGAAGAGATTTGGGTACTTGGATTTTTGTGGGTGCTGGGAAACCTATGAGAGATTGAGAGCTGACTGGTTTGGGAACCCAAGTACACTTGGGAACCGTCCTTATGGATTCATAGCCCTGGCTTGGGGGTGACACTATTGTTGAGATTTGGAGCAGTGGTGTCTACGGTTGGGTGGAACATCCTTGGTCTATAACCAGTTGGTGTCGCCTTATATAAAGATAAGTGTTCTCTGTTATGGTATCATTTACATGTATATGAATGTTATTTCCATTTTGTATTTAATTATCGTTTAGTTGAATCTTTATACTTTGCATGCTTGTTGATTACTATTGTGCATGTCGATTAAATCTTTTATTTTATGCATCCTTATATTTTAAAAGGGTATTGATAAGAGAAATAAGTCCAAGGGTGGGATTCCAGGTAGCATACCTCAGCCTGTCGGTGGTTGGGTATGTTACAGATTGGTATCAGAGCCTCTGGTTGAAACAATGGGTCAGTATGGGCTGGGTCTATTGGTCAGAGTCTCGTGGTCAAAATTGAACTCTGACCGTGAAGTTGAAAATCTCAGGAGGAATGGAATTGCAGAATCTAAGTAGGATATAGAACGTCAGAGATCCATTGTAATGGGTTTGAAGGATCGTGACCATCCCCCTTTGAATTCGGGAGCGATAGCGACTGTAGGATCAAGAGAGATCTGGGATCGTTGGATCAGAGGACATGTGAACAAGGGTTGTCCAATGAAAAGGAAGCAAGGGCTAAGGTCACAGCCGTCAGATCCTATTAGAGAGTGAGATCAATGGACAGGAAACATTGCGGGGAACAAAGTTGCACGTGAGATAATTTCCCAAGGCAGTCCCGTAATCCAAACCATGGTTTCCCCAAGGGGTTACATGTCAGCATCAAGAGAATTACAGGGTGAAAAGTGGGTTATTCCAAACCGCCAATGCGTGCCCCCGAAATTTGAAAGGCATGTAGTGATGTGACATGTTAGTACTCGAGCAATGAACCTTCAAAGAGCAGAAGTAGCCAGGGACTGTCGATCTGTAGGAGGACACGCAACAACCAATTGTGTGCTCCGGGTGAAAGCACTCCGGGAGGAGAAGTTGAGAATTGAGATTTCCGGACCCCAAAGATCTAAAGTGAATCTCAGTCATCCGATACAGAAGGACACGTGGTAGAAATCCATGCACTTCCGGGGAAAGCGAAGGTTGAGAGTTGATTTCTCCAAAGTACGAAGACCCGAAAGGATCTCGGTCGTCTATCTGTCGAGATCCATGCGTCACTAGATCCAGGGCTTCAGATAAAAGCCAGTGGGCCCAGACAATTTGAAGTTTGAGATTCCCGAAACCTGAAGACCCGAAAGGATCTCAGTCGTCGATCCGCTATGAGCTACGCGTCACCAGATCCAGGCATTTGGATAAAAGCCAGTGGGGCTAGATAAGTTTTGAAATATGATATTTTCAAAGTTCGAAGACCCGAAGTAAGCCTCCACTGTCAGATTAAGGAGGACACGTGGTGCAGATCCGTGGACTCCGGGTGAAGACCCGAAGTGAATCTTGGTCATCCGATCCAGGAGGACACATGGCGACAAATTGGCCTGTTCGAGAATTTGGAGTTTGGGAGAATTGGAAGTGTTTTAGTATGAAAACTCCCAAAGTCCCGAAGCCCGAATAGCCAAAGTGGTGGGGCACGATGACGTCACCTGGAGGTGATGTGGACCCTTGAATTCTGAAGTGGCATGGCTTGCGGATGTCACTTGGGATGACATGGACACATGGGATGTGTGCCACGTGTTAGTAATATTTGAGAATTTGGAATATTGAAAGGTCGATTAGAATGTGACATGTGTCACCCACCTGATTGGGCCACGTTTCTGCTTCCATCATTTCACCATGTGGCGATAGATCGTGCAGTCCGGAGATTTGGAACTCCAGAAGGGAAATATGTGACAGGTTGCGTTGGGTAGAAAACTCCCAAAGGCCGGAGTACATATCGATCATTGATTCCAGAGGACACACGTCGAAGGATCGTTGACTTCAGGTGAAAGCACTCTGGGAGAAAGTGCAGGAGGGAAGTTTGAAACTTCCGAAGCCCGAAGAGCTGAATCGATTCACAGTCGTTGATCTGTGGGGGGACACCCATCGGCAGATCATGAACTCCAGGTAAAAGAATTCTAGGAGGAGGCAAGCGAGAAAAGTTGAGACTCTCAAAGCACGGAGTCCCGAAGTGGATCTCGATCGTTGATCATGAAAGAGGACGAAGGTCATTGATCTGGTCCTGGCTGAAAGTTCTGAAGTCTCGAAGCTCTAGACAAGTGCTTTTTCAAATAAGAGTCGGGTCATGGCCGTGGTCATATGCATATTAAGAGCTAAGGCAAGGAGGGCTAAGGACCAATTTGTTGCCTTCGACACAGAAAAGTTCTAAGGAAGGATTTAGCCACGGTTTCTAGTCATGGTCACCTCAGAAGTTGGTTTGAAGGAAGCGCATGCGTAGGGTGAAACTCTGTGTTAGCCAAGGATAACAGGACACTGTTATTTTCAGAGAATGGGGATATGATCTCCATGAAAAAAAATAGAGGAGACCTGTAGCATGGTTTGGTAATTTTTTTTATCATATGCATAAATCTAACAAAATGGTCGCTTGCACATTTTGCAGAATTAAGGGGCTTAAGCACATCATCTCAGGATGCATATTGAGGAAATGGAAGAAGGCAAGGGAGCCTCCAGTCATGATAAGGAGGCCAAAGGCTAGACTACCAGAGTTGGTAATGCAGAGATAGAGTCCAATGGACACAAGGTAAAATGAGAGTAGGAAACGTTAATAGAAACGGTAAGAATCCTGAAAATGGAAGTGCATAGCTACAAAGCAGAAAACGAGAGACTGATGAGAGAGAAGATTCAGATAAATTCTCAAGTGTTGTAGAGGCAAACTAATAAGGGATCAAACTCAATACAAGAGGAATAAGGTAGTTTCCATGAAAGAAGGGATGATCATGGAAGAGCTGGTTATTCCAGAAGTGTTAGCAAAGCTCGTGGACACCGCCCACCTCCTTACTCAAAAAGAAATTTTTATGCATCAAAAGATCCCGTAAGCAATCTAGGGGTGTCTACTGTCAGACATGAAAGAAGGAAACAAGAGGTAGATAGTTTGCAAGGATATCAAAGGAAGCTCAAGCCACCTTCCTTTGGGGTTGAAAGAGAAAGGGAAAATGATGTTGAAGCATGGTTGCTCGGGCTCAGGAGATATTTTCAGTTGCATAACTATTCATCAAATTTGGAAGCCAAGATTGCCACCTACCATTTACACGGGAAAGTTGCAATGTGGTGGGACCAACTGAAGCAAGTGGAACATGTTAATGAAAGTAGGATCACTTGGAAACAATTCAAGAAGTACTTCCAGAAGGAGTACCTCTCAGACCATTTCTATGACAAGAAAATGCAGGAGTTCTTTGAACTTAGGTTAGGAAGAATGATGATGGCAGAGTACGAGAAGAATTTCTTTGGATTGTTAAAGTATGTCAGGTTCATTGGTGATGAGAAAGTGAAAATAGAGAGGTTTCTAAGTGGATTGCCAACCTTTTATAAGGAAAAGATCAAGTATGATGAACCCAAGACCTTAACGGAGGCCATCAGGAAGGCTAAATACCTGTATGAGCAAGGCCAGGGAAGAGATTCCATGCATAAATCTTGGAATGACAAGAAAAATGTGAAGTCTGATCAGAAGAGGAAAGGATTCAAACCTCCCTTCAATAGGAATGAGCCTAATAGAAATCATCATGATCAGTATGCTAAGGGAGATTCCAAGAAGGAATAATCCTTGGTAAAAAGGGGAAGACCACTGATACAATGTTGGGGATGCAAGGAAGATCACTTGTACAAGGATTGACCACACAAAAAGGACAGAGTGAAGACTGTGCACAACATCCAAGAGGCTACAATAGTCAAAGATATGGGAAGAATCTATGCAGCTTTAAATGATCGACAAGCAGAGTACCAGTCCAATATGATCGAGGTGGAAGGTAAGATCATAAATCAACATGTTGTTATTTTGATTGATTCAGGAGCAAGACATTGCTACATTGATCCTAATATAGTGGATAGATTACATTTGGAGAAAAGAAAACTTGGAAAAGCAAGCTTGGTTCAGTTAGCCACTGGAACCAAAAGAACAATCCATGATATGGTCAGAAGTTGTTCCATAAGTCTTAATGGCATGAATACTAGTATTGATTTAAATATCATACTATTGGGGTCTTATGATATTCTGATTGAAATTGATTGGTTGGACAAGCATCATGCTTTCCTAGATTGTCATAACAACACATTTACATGTATTGATGGAAATGGAAAACATAGCATTGTGAAAGGAGTTCCAATACCCATCTCTATAAGGGATATTTCAGCCTTACAACTGAAAATATGTTTTAGAAAAGGATGTCAACTGTATGCATCTCATGTGGAAGAGACAGATAATAAAAAGGGGCCAAGCCTTGAATATTTCTTGGTGCTACGGGAATTTGAAGATGTATTCCAATAAATACTCAGATTGCCACCAAGGAGGGAGGTAGATTTCCCCATTGACTTAGTGCTAGGAGTTGCCCCAGTTTCAAAAAAACCTTACAGAATGAGCACACCAGAGTTAAAAGAATTACAAATGCAGCTGGAGGAACTGTTGAAGAAAGGGTACATATGTCCAAGTGTTTCACCTTGGGTAGCAACAGTACTTTTTGTCAAAAAGAAGGATGGAAACTTGAGGCTGTGTATTGAATTTCAACAACTAAACAAGTACACTATAAAGAACAAGTATCCTCTACCCTGAATTGATGACCTCTTTGATCAACTAAGACGAGCAAAGATATTTTCAAAAATTGACCTGTGGAAAGGATACCATTAGGTAAGAATCAAGGAAGAAGACATTCATAAGACAACCTTTAGGACCAGGTATGGGCATTATGAATTTGTCATGGTGCCATTTGGACTAACCAATGCACCAACTATCTTTATGTGCTTGATGAATGGCATATTTAGAAATTATTTGGACAAGTTTGTCATAGTATTCTTGGATGACATACTTATCTATTCTAAGACTGAAGAGGAGCATGAACATCACTTAAGATTGGTATTGCAAGTACTGAGAGAACATCAGTTGTACGCCAAGTTGAGTAAGTGTTATTTCTATCAAAAGTAGATCCATTACTCGGGACACATTATTTCAGAGCAGGGCATAGCAATAGATCCAGAGAAGATTGAAGCCATTAGAGGATGGCCAACACCCAAGAATGTGTTAGACGTCAAATCTTTTATGGGATTAGTTGGCTACTACAACAGCTTCATAGTAGGGTTCTCTAGGATTTCTCATCCCATCACTTCTTTGCAAAAGAAGGGAACTAAATTTGAATGGACACTCAAGTGTGAAAATAATTTTAATCTATTGAAGGAATTACTTACTAGTGCACCTGTGTTAAATATTGCTAACCCAAATGAAATTTTTGTGGTATGCACAGACGCCTGTAAGGAAGGACTTGGGGGATTCCTCACACAAAATGGACATGTCATTGGATATGAGTCCATAAAGCTTAAGGAACATGAGAGGAACTATGCCACGCATGACTTGGAACTTGTTGCCATTGTCCACGCCTTGAGGATGTGGAGGCATTATCTCATGGGGAAGAAATTCGAATTAAGAACAGACCACATTGGCCTGAAGTATCTTTTTGAAAAACCAACCTTGAATGTCAGGAAAACAAGATGGCTGGAATTTTTAAGTGAGTATGACTTTGATATCAAGCATATCAAGGGGAAGGATAATAAATTTGTTGATGCACTTAGTAGGAGAGTGCATCTCATGCATGCTACTGCTGTAAGTATGCATCAATCAGACTTGAAGAGAAGAATTTTAGATGGTCTTGTTACAAATCAACATTACCTACAGGTAAAGGAAAACTTACAGCAGGGAAATGTACAGAAGAAAATAAAGGAGTATGAGATAAAGGAAGATGGATTACTCATGCACAAAAATAGAATCTATGTTCCTAGTTCCGGAGAACTGGGGAATTTGGTACTAAAGGAAATGCATGATGTTCCTTATGTTGGACATCCCAGTTACCGGAAAACAATTACAGTAGTAAGAAGCCAGTTCTTTTTCCCGGAAATGAATAAGGATGTTGCCGATTACATCGCTCAATGTATGGAATGTCAAAAGGTAAAGGCTGAGCATAGGCACCCAGCGGGTTTGCTGCAGCCATTGCCAATTCTAGATAAGAAATGGGAAGTGATCACCATGGATTTCATCACAGGATTACCCATAACGAATAAGCAACATGATTCAATCATGGTGGTGGTTGACAAATTAACAAAGGCTGCTCATTTTGTGCTTAAGAAGACAACGCATAAAGTGGATAATATTGCAAAAATTTTCATGAAGGAAATTTCTAGGTTGCATGGGATACCTAGGACAATTGTCTCGGACAGACATACAAAGTTTACCTCCAATTTCTAGAGGGGATTGTTTAAAGGTTTTGGCACAAATCTAAACTTTAGCACAACATATCATCCCCATATAGATGGGAAAACAATGAGAGTCAGTCGAATAATCGAAGACATACTGAGAATGTATGTGATGGATAAGCCATCTAAGTGGGAAGATTACTTACAATTGGTAGCATTTTCATATAATAATGGGTATCAAGCTTCATTGAGAATGAGCCCATTTGAAGCCTTGTACAGTAGGAAATGTGATACTCCAATAAGTTGGGACAACCTAGCAGATAGAGTGGTACTTGGGCTGGAGTTGCTCAAGGACATGGACGACCAGGTGGTCAAGATCAAGTAGAATTTAAAGGTAGCTCGGGATAGACAGAAAGTTTATGTAGACAAGAACAGGACATCTAGAGAATTTAAAGTATCCGGGGAGCATGTAGTTTTGAAAGTGAAGCCCAAGAAAAGCTCTTTGAAATTGGGTAGTTGTACAAAGTTGGCAGCCAGATTTTGTGGTCCATTTGAAATATTGGACAGAATAGGGCCAGTTGCATACATACTTGCATTACTTGCTTCCATAAATTAGGGATGATTTTAAGGATGTAAATTTATTTTTAAACTTAGAATCCTTAGTGAATCTTACAATCCTACATATACCAACTACAAAATGTTTGGTGATATTTTTGTAAAAATATTCAAATTTCTAACGATTTTATATAGTTTGTATAAAATTTTGGTGTTTTTTAAGGTAAAATATTTTTTTCCTGTAGAATTTGGGCGAATCATTTTTAGAATAGTGAATCTTTTTTGGGAAAAACCATGGAAAATTAGCCCATGAGCGAAATTTATCCCCTAAATTCATCCCTACCATAAATGTGCATAATGCATTTCATGTATCTTTACTAAAGAAATATGTACATGATCCTAACCATGTTATTGATTTGCATCTGATTTAGGTAGAGACAGAGGGAGATTTTCAGGTTCAGCCAGTACGTGTATTGGACAGAAAGGTAAAAATTCTCCAGAATCGCGTTATAGAGATGGTAAAAGTTCAGTGGACCTACTACGGTCCTAAAGATGCTACTTGGGAGAATGAAGATACCATGCAGGCAGAGTACCCTCATCTTTTTGAATAAATTTGAGATTTTGATCTCTATTTTGTATATGCACTGAGGACAATGCCAAAATAAGGGGGAGGGGATGTAGCACCCTATTGATGGGCGAAATTGACCGCTCGTCAACTGGAAGAGTGAATCTGGTCTGGGGTTGTCTAATTAACCCAAGCCGTTTGGATTAATTCACTCTGACGGGTTTAATGGCTCCGTTGGGCAATCTAAAGTCCTAAGGGAAGCGAAAAATAACTAAAAGAAATGCAATAAATTACTAAATAATAATCACTGAAATATATATATGTACATCTAAATATATATACAGTTTACCTAAATAATATTTATATAGTAGTTCTATTTACCATATATACAATATGTATAAATCACAAGTTTTAATATGAACTCATAAAAGTCGAATGTAAAACGTTTCTTTTAATGACAGTAATAAAGAAAGTGAAAATAATATTTGTTTTTTTTTGTTTGTTTTCTTGTTTGTATGCATTCATAAGATCAAATATTAAACTACTTAATTAAACAGAAAGATATAGATAGTGAAAATTATACTATATATAAAAAACTTCTATAATAAGCAAGCAAATGAAATAAAAGAATAGACTAACCTATTAATCATTTGAAGAATATGCGTCCAACTGTTTGCGTAAATCGTGCATCAGTCCATCCACAAGATAAATCTACTGTGCATCTTCACACTGTTTGGTAAAAAAGCTAAAATGTGCATTGACTGGTGTATTCAATTGATAAAACAACAGGACGCCAAATAATTATAGTGATATAATAGATCACAAGCGATAACACATGAGATAAATCCTACAGTTATAGCTTGCATTTAATCAATCGACATATTTAAGATAAACCTCATAACATGAATTGAAATATCATTCAATTGTTTTGATAAAACTGAAGCATAAAATCATGAACCATGAAGAAAAACTATCTTGACAACCAAAACAATCTGTGAAGATGAAAGCTATCTGCATTCATTCAATTACCAAGATAAACAAACTATAGATCATAACAACATTCACAGATGACTAAAGCATAAAGTAAATATTTGTTATGTCTAAATTTGAGTATAAATTGTTCACAATAAGCCCCATGCTAAGATGCCTTTGTTTACAAAAATGATAGGTTTATAAAGGCCTAAGGAAAGATAATTGTTTCTATTCCTGAGATCAAATATTTATTTCAAAAATAAAGGGGGATGCAACCACCCTGATCCTACTAAATCCTCCAAAACTAATAACAGTTCATTGTTGTTCATACAGAATGCATCAATGATATGACTGTAAGGTCTCAAGGATGCCTCAGATATGGATTGTTGAATATCCTGAAAGAAAAGGAAAATAGGAAGATTTTAGATACATTTTCAACCACTACTTTACACAATTCGACTTAACATAACTGGCTACAGAATCTTGTGATTCTGTAGCTAGTTATTATAGTAAATGAAATCCAATTAATTATAAAATAAAGCAACCTAATTTTAACAATATAATCCTATTTTAAAATGAAGAATCATACCTCCAACTAATGAAATCAAATAGTATCAGGAAACCTTGGAATTCACAATGGTTGTTGCAGCCTCCATGTTTTTAAATAATACATTGCCTGTTGTCTTTATGCGTTTTTCTTTGCCTTGAATAACAGATTCGAGTCTATGGTTTTCGCTTGTTAAAACATCGATCTGATCCTTTAAATCCTTAACCCGTGACTATAGGATAGGGATATCAGTATAATATGTATCGATCCATGATAGACAGACTTCACAATTTGACTGTGCAACGGTTGCATGGGAACAAACTTGGTTGTGAACCAGAGCACCCTCCATATCGACAATGGATTCATTAATTAATTTGACACCAGGAAACTCTGGATTATTTTTAGGACAGGGAGGTAAATTGTCAACAAAATTGTAGGGCCGATCAAGGTGTGGCTCAAATAACGGAAAGTATTCTGCAGCGAGGAACCTCTCGATTTCAGAGTCTGAGCTTTCGTGAACTTCGATCATACTAATTGAACTCGGATGAGAACTCAACTTGTTACGAAGTCTCCTAGAAATTAGCATGCCATCTCTTTTGTTTTTAAAATTGATATCAATATTTCCCTTAGATCTCTTTCCTGTAGGTTTCTTTACATTTTTAACACAATCGTTTGGAAGTGTAATCTGCTAACGGGCTTGTTCAATGACCTTTGGATCGATCAAGGGTTCACTGTTAGGGGGAGAGACATAGGTCTGGGGAGGTGAGAGGGATGTTGTCGGGTGGACAAGGGTTTCCTCAACTATGAGTTTATCTACCTCCCCCATATCAGGGTTACCATAGCCATTTCAAGTTAGGAACGAATCCCAGCTGTCATTCTCTGACTCTAATTGATGTATGAGAAGGATTTTAACTAGGCCGTGATGAAAAAGGCTAGAGTCTGACCGTTGTTTTTTGTATCTCTTACCCATTTTATAAAGACTCCTTAGTAAGTAATACGACATATTCAAAGATAAAGCCATAAAAATCATAAGCAGACGCAAATAGTACAAAAACACAAGCCCAAAACGTCCCTCATAGGTAAAAAATTGTTTTACCACAGCGAGAAAATCATGCCACTGATATTTTAGGAAGGAAATGGGCATTCCTTTATCACACCCTACAATTTTGCGAGATGTAAATAGCAGGGTCCAAGGAACTTCTTCCACTTTTTCATTTTTAAACCACCTTTGACCGCTTGCTGGTAGCCCTGTAGCTTGACTCAGGAACTCCTCGGTAACCTCCATTTGCACATCACCAACCTTTGCTCTACAACCATCAAAGAAGAAAGCGAATTCTTGGGCAACCTGTAAATTGAAACCCTAAAACTTCCTAATGAAAACGAGCCAACCACTTCTCTCCAAATATTCTTTGGCATCGTCGTATAAGAGAAGAGTTTGAAGGCCATTTGGTTCAACTCTCACAACATGATCCATGATGGATGAAAGGGTAATGAATCAGACACAGCACACAAAGAGGGTTTGCAAAGACAGTCCAGATCCATAACCCGAGCCCGTGACATTCCAACAGTGAATGGTGTATGATCATAAATTCATAACGATTTGATGGGTGATTATTGAAACGAATGCAAAGAGGGTTTGAAAACCCCAAGGGCAGTGTCGGGAATGATGTTTGCATGCACATCATAATGCAACCTCTGCATCTAGTACGAGTCTAGGACCAAAACATTAAAATGAAAAATGAGTGCACGCGTCGTGGGTTCTATCACAAAGTTTGGGTGAGTCAAAAATCAAAGACTTAGCAAAAGAAATGTAATGCCAAAAACCAAACAAAACCATACCAAAAATCAAATGTGGGGGTCCTTTGATTCATGTAACCATCAATATCTAAGCATGTTTGATGTTGAAAGGATCGAAACAAAGAGAGTAACTCTTCATGGCAAGGAACCAACTTCATTAATAAACTGTATGAACAAGTTTCTTTTGACGACATTTTAGAACAAAAAGGTAACACAGTCGCAATTTTTTCATGCTTCGTATTCATGCTTCCAGTCATGAACGAAGCATGAAAGATAATAATAGGAAAAAGTGACTACTTACAACTGTTGTTTCGAAAATTGCATCGTGAAGAGTAATAAAAACAAATGAATCCAGTTAGGCAACTATGTAGATCAATTAATTGATATCAAAATTCAAAAATATTTTGAGCTACCAACAATGGCGACATGCTAGGAGAAGCAGTTATCTCTGTAATACGAACTAGTTCGGGTTAGAGAATTCTAAAAAACTTCAAATCGAAGAACATATGCAAGGTTATTTGAACATCTTTAAAAAGAACAAGACGCAGCCAAGTTTCAGATACCTTTCGTTTAAAAGAATGAAATCTGGAGACAAACTTAACAAAATAAAGCCATGATGTTGAGTTAAAATCTCCAATACTGTTGACAGGGCCACTGCTACCAGAAGGCGTCCATAGCCTCGACAGGGATGTCAATTAACCCACTCTGACGTCTGTATCCTACCCAAGAAATTTCAAATCAGAATGAAGGATGCTTATGGCCAACACAAGGTTTATACTTGAGAATTTTCTTTTACCTGACATCGCTTCACTACCAGCGGACCTGTTCAGTACCCCGACGAAGTTATCTTGGCGTCATGCATGCATTTACCCGCTACCAGCAGACCTGTTTAGTGTCCCGGTGGGTTTACAAACACTTCCCACATCTCTCTGAGATTTTATTCACATTCTGATATAATTTTAAAGATATTCAATAGAGCGGGGTGACACTGAAAATTCCAGTTTTTTAACTCAACTTAATATTTCCACAGGCCTTTAAATTTTTCTAGCAAACCTTCATCAAGATCTGAAAAACAGTTCATTGATAGAACTAATTTTCAAGGACATGGAGACATCATTGAGTTTCTTTCTTAAAGAGCAGGGACGATGTAAAGAGACTTTTTAAAGATATTCTTGAATACTTTCAAGTGCAGATTGAAACCAAGGAATCGACTTTCAGACAAATGACACCTTTAACCAGCCTACAATTTCAGAGAAGGACGGCAATAGATGTTCTCGACAGCCTTTGACAACTATTTTCGAGATGAAGCATTATGTTTCTATTTGTCTAAGCTAGACTGTAATACAGGGACGTTTGACTCAAAAGGACCGATGAACTAAAATGAAAACAAAACAAAACAACAAAGAAAAAATTGGAAAGCAAACAAATCCAAACAGGAAAATATGTATAGAAGGTGTATTGGAGAGTCGTCAGGTAAAATACCTTTTGAGAGCTTGGTCGTTCACTGGAAAGGTGTCTGGTTGTCCCTCTAAATTATGGAGGCAGAAAGAACTAGGACCTAGTTTTTCAGCAATTAAAAATGGTCCCAACCACAGGTTTTGAAACTTGGTATGCTCTCATTTTCCCTCATGAGGTTTGTCCCATTTAAGGACAAGATCACCTACCTCAAAATTTCTGTCTGAGGAAGAATTGGAATCAAACCAGGTTTTCACAATGAGTTGATTTTGATCCAATTTTTGTTTTGCTTGAGCCCTCACTTCTTCTAACTTTAGCAAAGCGTTAATCTGACTTTCCAAGGAAGGACAGTCTTCTTCTTGCACCTTCTACGATAACTACAGAGATGGAAGAAGGACATGCGGTGGAAGAATCGCTTCCCTGTCGTAAATGAGAAAAAAGGGGGAATTACCAACAACAGTTTTAGGAGTTACCCTATCAGCCCAGATTGCATTAAATAGTGCATTATGCTAGTTTTTGTGGTTTTTGGAGATCGTTCTCTTGATGATCTTGATCACGTTTTTATTAGTTGATTCCACCAAACCATTGCCTTGAGGGTAATAGCTGGCAGAGTATTTTAATTTTATTCCTTTTTCTAAAGAGAATTCACTCATTTTGAGAGATGAAAAATAGGAATCATTATCAAATACTAGGCATTCAGGAATACCGAAATGAGTGATAATATTTGAATTCAGGAAGGATATTACCTGGCTGGTGTTTACAACTTTTAATGGCCCAGCCTCGGGCCATCTGGTGAAATAATCTGTGGTTGTTATGATGTATTTATGTTGCTATGAGGATGTAGGGTTGATTGGGCCTATAATATCGAGGCCCCATTGTTGGAAAGAGAAATATACCGAGACGGGTTGTAGCGGGAATGTTGGTTTCTGTACTCGTCCAGATGCCTTTTGACAGGTTACACACTTGCGGCATAAGGCATGGGCGTCTTTGAAAAGAGTAGGTCAGTAATAACCTTCTATTAATACTTTGTGGGCAGTGGTGTCTCCACTGAAATGCCCACCAACTTCCCTTGCATGTAATTCCAATAAGACTTTTTATGCTTCATCTTTTTCTAGACAGCGCATAAGTATTCCATCAAAATTTTGGAAAAACAAAATACCGTTTACCAACTGAAAAGAAGCAGATTTTAATCTCAGTTCTCTCCTCTTTTTTGGATCAAGGTGACGGGGAGCCGATCCATGTATAAGATAAAACTTGATGTCGTCATACCAAGGACTAGTAAGGTTTTGTGCACAACAGATTTGATTTTGATTGTGATCTTGAATTAACATATCAGTTTCATTTTGTTGTCCTATAGCTGAATCAACAACCAATTTACATAAACCTTGGCCTCTAACAATTTGTGCTGGGGTAATTTCTATGTCGTATTCTTGTAAATATGTGACCCAGTTTGCCCTTTTTTCACCCAGTTCTACTAACAAATTTCTGACAGCAGGGTAAGGGACAATGATTTTCGTCCTAGATTTTAATAGATAAGATCGAAAGTATTTTACTGCTTTAAAAACAGCATAAGCCTGTTGATCTACTGCTGGGTAATTAAGTTCTGCTCCCTTAAAGGATGAGCTCATAAAGGCAATTGGGACTTCGTTGTTTTCAGCATTCTTTTGGGTTAGGACAGCAGCATAAGACCGATCAGAGGCAAATGTGTAGAGAGTGAAGTCTCGCAAAAAATCAGGGCTCATTAGAGAAGGAGTGTCTACTATAGCCTTTTTTATTGATTCAAAAGTCTAACTTTCTAAAGGTCCCCAATGGTACTATACATCCTTTTTTATTAAATTTTGTAATTGTCTAACCATTTCTGAAAAGCTGGGGACGAACCTCCTAACAAATTTTATCTGACCTAAGAAAGATTGCATGGACTTTTTGGAAGAGGGAGGGGGAAGTTTTGAAATGACTTGGATCCTTTCACGGTCAATAATCAGCCCTTCATTTGATATAATGAATCCGAGGAGCTTACCTTGTTCTACTGCAAAGATAATTTTTTTAGGATTTAAAGAAATACCGTACTTATGACATCGTTGTAGAGCAAATCTTAGATGAGCTAGATGATCTTCTTTATTCTTTGAGAAGACAGTGACATCATCTATATAACTACTACATATTGATTTATTAAGCCGCGGAAAGCGATATCCATCGCTCTCTAAAAGGTGGCACCGACATTTCTAATCCCAAAGGGCATCTTCCTATAAGCGTAGGTACCCCATGGAGTATAGAAAGTGCTTTTGAGCTGGTTTGGGGGAGACATAAGGACTTGGTTATACCCTGAAAAACCATCCAGAAACAATAATCTTTCAGAACCAAATAGTTGTTCAAGGATCTGTTCCATGGGAGGAACAGGGTAGTTGTCTTTATCAGACGCTCGGTTTAAATTTCGGAAATCGACACATAGTCAGATTTCACCACTCTTCTTCCTTACAGGGACAAGATTAGAGACCCACTGTGTATGTCTTACTGGGAAGATTATTTTAGCATTCAAGAGTTTGTTTAATTCTTTCTTGACTGTTGGTTCAAGTTTTAGGTGCATCTTTCTTAACTTCTGTTGAAAAGGTTGGGTCTGGGGTTTCATGGCAATAATGTGTTGTATGATGTTAGGATCAAAAGTCTTTAGGTTGTCGTATGTCCAAGCAAAGACATCTTTAAATTCCTTAAACAACTTAATAAATGCTATCTTTTCTTTCTAAGAACATCCCAACCCCAAATTGATGCACTGTGGGTTATCTTTAGTTCCTAAATTTACTTTTTCATGTGTCAAGGAAGAACTATTCGTTTTACAATTCACTGATTTTATGAATTTATCATGAAGATCATAAAAATTTTCTAATCTAACCATAGATTTTGGGATAGAGTTTACCATATCCGATGTAGACTCCAGGGATCTTGGATCTGGTATTACCCTAAAATCGTGAAGGTTTTCGTCGTGGGTACCTTCGTCGATAACGGCGCCTTAGAAAGTCTCTTCCATGTGCAGAAAATTGATGATCTGTTGATCGTCATCGAAGACTCTCCAATTTGTGATGTTGTCCAGGACGTATGGTCTGAACAACAACTCGATGGAAAACACATTCGGAGAAAGGCCTTCTGCAGGAAAAAAATTTGAGGTGACATTAGCTAACAAACCAACCTCAGAATTATTCAATCTTGGAATATAATTAATGTTAAACACAAAAAATTTGTTCATTAAATTCCATACCTCAGTCTGATAACTTTTCAGGTGTAGAGATAAATAGTGGATAGAATTTTTTACCTATCTAACCACAATTTTTGAATCACCAAAGACAGTCAAATTTTGAATCCTTAAATCTAGTGCTTTTCTGAGACCTTGCAGGAGTGCCTCGTATTCGGTCGTATTGTTTGTGCATTCAAATTATAACCGGCAAGCGATCAAAATTTTGTTACCTGCTGGATCAATGAGCATGCACCCTGCACCAGCTCCTTCCTTAGATTTAGATCCATCGAAGTAAAGAGACCAAATTTGATTTTCGTCAGGTGCATGTGACCACTGAGAGAAGGTTGTTGATTGTGTGCATGTCATAATTTTGGACTGTTGTTCCAGGTCAGTAATGGTAGAAGTTTTAGCCATGAAATTGCAGAAAAAAGTGTCCATCCCCTGTATTTCAGGTGAATTGGCGAAAGCAGTGAATGGTTCATTAGGATCATTTAAATCGGTTACCGTGAACTTAAGATAATGCTCACGATTTACCTTGATTTTGTTAGGCTTTCCATTCTTGGGCAGCCACAAGTGAGACCAATCTGTTGCAAAATAACCATGTAGTTGCTCGGACCAATATCTACTTAAAAACAAGCCATATACTTCGGGGATATCAACGACAATAATATCAATAACTTGATGGACTTTAGGATTAGATGATAATCTAATAACCACATTTTTTAATTCACCTATTACTTTAACACTAGTTCGATCAAGATGAATAATTTTCAAGCTAGAAGGTTGAACTTCGGCATTAATTATTTGGTAGACAGACCAAGACATTACATTTGACGATGCACCTGAATCTACCATACAGTTATGTACATTCCTATTGAAAATTTCAAAAGTAAAAAAAAAGGGTGGGACATTTCTGCGAGTATCAACAGCAGAAGTTTGTTGTTTTTTAGTCGCAGCCCCTAAAACTAGTTTATCTACATTTGTTACACTTTTTACAACAAGGTCTCTTTTATCAGAAGACTCTAGCGTCGTTTTGACGGAGACCTTTTGAGGTGTTTTGGGGTTGTTTTCAGCAACTTTGTTGCTATTCAGATTGTTGTTTTTGTTGTTTTCTGCAATATTTTGCAGCCTCTTTTGCAGAAGAAAAGGGAATTTCAATAATACGTAAACAGAAATATTAGCTCTAAGTTTTTTGAGATCCTCAATCAAATCATACTCTAAACTTGGGGTTGCTGAATTCTGTTTAGTTTCAATTGATTTAGACTGTTTTTGAGGTGCATTAGTTCCGATCTCAGAAGAAGATTTATTTGTTGTCTTGCTCCTGGTATTGTAAGGATGCACTGTTTCGAAATTAGCTTGAAAAATGCTATCCAAAAAATGTCCGAAAATGTTGGGAGAGGATTCGTCCTCTTCCACTATCTCTTGTTCAGCTACGTCTTCAGAAATCTCGGGAGGAATCAAGTTATCATGTGCCTCTAGAATCGTCTGAATAGCAAATTGTAAGCTTTCTAGATTTAGGCCTTCAGAATTTGAGTTAGGCTGGTTTGTGGGAAAAGGCTTTCTAAAAGGGGTTTTGTAAGGCCCTTTGCTTGAAGAAGCTTCTTCAGACGATCTTCTCAAATCTATGACCTGATTAGACAACTTTTGAATGACCTTCTGTAAGCTTTCTAGATTCAAACTATCTGATTGAGTTTTGTTTTGCGGAGGTCTAGGAAGAATTTCGATTTTCTTCTTGGAGGATGAAGTAGTCTTTGGCTCGTTACAGATATTGTATTTTAGACTGAGAATATCTTTCTCGATTTGACTCGCCTCTTCGAAGGCTTCTAACAATGTGTCTTTCTTGGACCTTTTTACCCAAATGGCTATGTTTTGGTGTAAGTATTTTGTGTAGTATGTGACGATAATATTTTCGGCAGGCATTGAGTTTGTGGGGATTCGATTCTTTAATGTTAGGAACCTTTGATTAAAGTCTTTTATCTTTTCTTTGGGGTTCATCTTTAAACTAGAGAGTTCCATGACCAGGACTTCAGGAGATTTGTCTTCTCCGAATTTCTCAAGGAAACAGGACTCAAATCTATCCCATGACACGATGGTGTGGGGTTGTTGGGCAAAGTACTAGGTAGAGGCATTGCCTTCAAAGGTGTAGGGAAAAATCTACATACTATGTCTTCGTGTTCAACACTATGGAGCCTAATGGTTAGCATGAATTTTTTGATATGACCCTCAGCAATCTACTTGGAATCTGGGTCAAATTTAGGGAGCCATTTCTTCGGATGTTTAGGCAAAGTATGTTGGGGCCCAGGTATGGCCACTGCATCTTGATCGAGCCACGGTCTGGCGGGATTGTTCGGATTGGCCATAGGTGTGGGTGGTGTCGAAGGATGATATGAAGAACTGCCTTCGTCTGATGATTCTTCTCCGGAAGAATAAGGAGATGAAGGGGGTGGTGATGGTGGAATACCATATCCTCCTGCTGCAGGAGTGAGGATGTGATCTGGGTCTGTAGGGTTTAGGGTAAGATCAGTACCTTCAAGTTTCTCCCTGATATCAGAGAATTCTAATGGTTGGTTCAAAGGCCGACCTGGTTGTCTGATACGGGCCAAGGTACTATGCGTCCTTATGAGGGATTGACGAACAATTTCTTGTACGTTGGCCTCTGGGGGGTTTGGAGTTACTGGTTCAACGGTGATCCGTGTATTGTCGTTTGATGTGGTTGTTGATTGAGGGAAAATGTTGTCATCAGAATGATTTCTTGTTACTATAGGTGAGAGGGTAGGTGGGGGAGGAGTCTTGCGACCTCCCCGTGCCATTAATAGTATTCAGGCCCTCCTTCTAGCGCCATTTGTTGACGGGCGAAATTGATCGCTCGTCAACTGGAAGAGTGAATTCGGTCCAGGGTTGTCTAACTAACCCAAGCCGTTTGGATTAATTCACTCTGACGGGTTTAATGGCTCCGTTGGCCAATATAAAGTCCTAAGGGAAGAGAAAAATAACTAAAAGAAATGCAATAAATTACTAAATAATAATCACTGAAATATATATATGTACATCTAAATATATATACAGTTTATCTAAATAATATTTATATAGTAGTTCTATT
>JASDQU011245266.1:0-11097 GCA_032191745.1 Picea mariana
AGGATCCTGGCAATGGTTTACACGATACCAAGTAAGGAGGACTAGCCTCAATTATTAGTTTGTATCATAACCTTCTCTGGCCATTTCCTGTGTCCAGAATGCTTAGTTTTTCATTCTTCCTTGAATCCCCGAGATTCATTTCCCATCTCTCCACTCTTCACGGGCGCGTTCTTTTTCCCTCTGCCCACCACACCTTCCCTCCTCGCCTCTTTCAGCAGGGTCACATGTGGCCCGGATTCCTAGTCAAGGGTCAAGTCTAGAAGCCTTACAGATGAGGTCTTACACACCCCATCCCTCATTAACTCTTGAGGAGTTCTTCCCACCCACCAACCTGACTATAATTCATTTATGGGTCAGAGGACAGTTTTGGTCCTGACAAATTAAATTTAGTAAGCATTGGTTTGGAGAAGGTTAACGCAACCATTCCTGGTCCCCTTCACCCTTTCTTTCTATATCATTCATGGTCTTTCAAAGTACACCCGCTTTCCATTAGTCATGCAACACTTGTCCATTTTCTTGGTAAATAATTAGGTTCACATTCGTTTACCTTTCAAACAAAGGTCCATCGAATCAATATTCACACATATAAAGTTTTCCATAGTCTTTTGGCCATTTATAGTTATATTTACAAACTGGGGGAAACATGGTGTCACAATTCCCTCCCCCTTAAAGGAACATCGTCCTCGATGTTCTATCTATTAACATGTCATGTATGTACAAAAGTGAACAAAAATGGGTATGCATGTCTCATGGCATCCTCCATTTCCCATGTGGCCTCATCAAGGCCAAAGTGTTTCCACTGCACCTTGACCTGTGCAATGGTTCAATTCATGAGTGGGGTTTCCTTCCTGTCTAGTATGCATTGAGGTTCTGGCAGGAATTCTCCCTCTGGTTCCACCTGGATCACAGACCAGTCAATTATATGATTAGAATCATGTACATATTTCTTCACCAATGAAGCATAGAAAACATTATCTATTGTTACTGTGGGAGGAAGTGCTAGCCTATAAGCTACAGGTCCCACTCTATCTAGAACTTCAAAAGGTCCACAATACCGAGGTGCCAACTTGTCAAGGGATCCCATCCTCAGAGAACTCTTCCTGGGCCTAACTCTAAGATAAACGTAGTCTCACATCTTGAATTCTCTGGGGGTTCTCTTTCTGTCGGCATAACTTTTTTGTCTATTCTGAGCGATTTTCAGATTTTTCTTTATCTGAATCACTTGTTGTTCCATTTCTTTCAACATGTCGAGTCCAATCGTAATTTTGTTCACGGGATTACTCCAACTGACTAGAGTGTTGCATGGCCTACCATAGAGGACTTCGAAAGGGCTCATATTTAGTGATTCTTGGTAGTCGTTGTTGTAGGCAAATTCCACCAGTGGCAGGTAGTCTTCCCAGTTTTTAGGTTGATGCATTACATGCATCCTTAGCATGTCTTCTAATTTTTGGTTCACTCTTTCCATCTGCCCATCGGTTTGAGGATGATAGGTTGTGCTAAAAAATAATTTGGTCTCAAGACCATCCATCAAGGATTTCCAAAAGTTTGAGGTAAATTTTGTGTCTCTGTCAGACACGGTCTCCTTAGGCATGCCATGTAGTCTGAATATCTCCTTCATGAATATGTTGGAAATATCTGTTGCCTTGCAAGTCAATTTGATGGGAATAAAATGAGCGAACTTGCTCAATTTATCCACCACTACCATGATGGCGTCATTCTGCCTGACCAATGTTGGTAATCCGGTGATGAAATCCATGGAGATGGTCTCCCATTTCCATTCCTGGACTGGTAGAGGTTGTAATAATCTTGTTGGGTGTCGGTGTTCTGATTTAACTTGCTATCATTCTAGACATTTAGCTAAATACTCAGTTATGTCTTTCTTCAATCCAGGCCAATAGAATTGTTTCATGGTGGTCGTGACCATCTTCTGATAGCCCGAATGGTCGGTGTGTGGTCTCTTGTGCAATTCTTCCATTATGAACCTCTTCAAGTCGTCACAACTTGGAATATATATCTTGTTTTGTTAAGTCAACAGACCTCCATCTAGCATCTGATAGCCCTCATACTTTAGCCCTGCGGGTTCTTGCTCTAGGCACGAGGTCACGGTCTTGAAGAATGCGTATGTTTCTTGTGCATTCCTGACTCTTTCCCTGACATTCGTCTCACATGTGCTCACCGCTGCCAGGTGAATTGTTTTCATACTTCTACTAAGGGCATCGACCAACTTATTCTCCTTTCCTTTGATATGTTTGATTTCGAAATCAAACTCGCTAAGAAGGGCCATCCACCTAGCTTGTCTAGCATTGAGTTTTGGTTGGTCAAACAGGTGTCGCAATCCATAGTGGTATGTCATAAGTACAAATTTCCTACCCAGGAGGTAATGCCTCCACATTTTTAAAGCGTGCACTATGGTGGCCAACTCTAGATCATGGGTCACATAGTTGACTTCATGCTCATTCAATTTTCAAAATTCATGGCAAACTACGCTTCCTTCTTGCATAAGGACTCCTCTGAGTCCTTCCATGTAGGCATCTGTGCACACGAGGAAGTCATTATCTAGATCGGCGATCTTCAGCATGGGTGCATGGGTCAGAAGGTGTTTTAGCGACTAAAACCTTTCTTCACATTCCGGTGTCCAAATGAATTTAACCCCCTTCCTCTGGAGGGAAGTGATTGGACAACCAATCTTGGAAAACCCTTTTATAAACCTCTTATAGTATCCTACAAAACCCATAAAGGATCTAATACCCGAAACATCCTTTGGGGTAGGCCATTCCATGATGGATCTGATCTTTTTAGGGTCTACTGCTACCCCTTCTTCAGATATGACATGGCCCAAGTAATGTATTTGCTTCTGGAAAAAGTCACACTTGTTAAATTTGGTGTAGAGTTGATGCTCTCTTAGCATTTGAAGTACAAGTTTAAGATCTTCCTCATGTTCCTCTCTATTCTTGGAGTAGCTTAAGATATCGTCAATAAAAAACAATACAAACTTATCTAGGAATTTGATGAGTACATTGTTCATCAAGCACATAAAGGTGGCAGGGGCATTGGTTAATCCAAATGGTACTACCACAAATTCATAGTGACCATATCTTGTCCTAAAGGCGGTTTTGTGGATGTCTTCGTCCTTGATTCGGACTTGATGGTACCAGATCTCAAGTCAATCTTTGAGAAAATGGTAGCACCCCCCAATTGATTGAACAAGTCATCGATTCTGGGTAAGGGGTATTTGTTCTTTATGGTTACCTTATTGAGCTGTCTATAATCTATGCATAGTCGGAATGTACCATGTTTCTTCTTCACAAACAGGATTGGTGCTCCCCATGGAGACACACTAGGTCGGATGTAGCCTTTGTCCATCATTTCCTTTAGCTGTAGTTTGAGTTCAACTAGCTCAGGTGTACTTATCCTATAGGGTGTCCTAGATACTGGTACCACTCCAAGTGCAAGTTCTATTGAGAATTCAATGTCCCTTCTCGGAGGTAGACCCGGTACCTCTTCTAGAAACACATCTCTATACTCTCTTAGTATGGGGTGGTATTCTAGGCTTGGTCTGTCATCCTTAATAGGTTCCAACACTTGTATTTCATATAGAGGACATCCCTTTCTGCAATACTTTTTCATTTGAAGGGTTGATACTCATCTCACTGAGACATGCTTCTAAATCCCTTGGAGGGTTATCTTTCTTCCTTCTTCATTTACACATTCTAAGGTTTTGTGGTAACAGTCCAACTTAGTTTTATATGCAGCTAGCCAGTCCATACCAATCAGCAGGTCATACGATCCTAGGGGAAGTATGTTAAGGTTAGCTTGGGTGGGCAATCCATCCACAGTGAATTGGCAGGCTAGTATGACCTCTGCTATTTTTCTTTTGGTGCCAGTGGCTAACTGTACCAACCATGGCTTAGCATGTTTATGTGGCTGTAATTTACACTTATCAACAGCCTGAGGGGCCACATAACTCAAATTTGAACTAGGGTCAATTAAAATAGATACTAGATGGTTGGTGATCATACATTCCATCTCCACCACTGAAGCTTGGTGGTCGGCTTGTTTATTATCCACGACTGCATAAATTCATGGCATACTCCTGGCCACGTCATTAATGGTGATAGCTTCTTGGATGTTGTAAAATATCCTACTGTTCTGTTGTCTGTGCGGACAGTCCCTGAGTAGGTGTTCTTCTCCACAACCCCAACATTTCAAGGGTTCTTTCTTTGGGTTATTAGTCTTTCCTAGGGTTGATCCGAAAGGTTTATTTCCACTCTGGGAGGGGAAATTATGTTGTCGTACACTTCGGGTAGGAAAGCTCATCCTTGAATCCTTCTTTTAGTTTTTAAATCTTGGGGGTTTAAACCCTTTTTTCTGGAACCCCGAACCATTCTTCTACTTCCAACCTTTGCAAGGTTCTGTCTGAAGCCCAAGTTGTTCATAACAATATCTTGCCTTTCGGATAGTGTCTTATAGGGTCTTTGGCTCGTTAAACTCAATTTTGTTTTGATAGTCCTTAGGTAGCCCACTGATAAATCGTTGCACCTTTGCCTTTTCTGCTTTTATGTAGGGTACATACCTTAGCAACTCAAGGAATCTGCTAATGTATTCATCTATGGTGAGTTGTCCCAGCTTGAGTTCATAGAACTCTTTAGTCTTTTCGTCGAAATATTTTTCTGACAGATACTTCTTCCTGAAGTATTTCTCAAATCGTTCCCAAGATAGGTCCTCTTCATGAATCCCTTTTACATTCTTAAGATATTCCCACCAAATGGAAGCCTTTCCATTCAGGTTGAAAGTGGCTACTCGGGCCTTCAAGTTTTCAGAGAAGTCATGGACTCTGAAATACTTCTTTAGTCTAAGCAGCCAGGCCTCCGCCAACTCTCCTTTCTTAGTCTCACCGTCGAAAGAGGGTGGTTTGGCCTTCCTGAATTCTTCGGGATTATGACTTTTGGAATTCTTTAGTTTCTTTCGTTTTCCTTGAGAATGTGAACTAATTCTACTACTAGAATATCCCTCTGAGCCGCCAGTTTCCTTTCCAGAGGATTCGTCCGATGGTTGTCCTCTGTCTCCAGGTTGGACCTTTCTCAAGGTACTCCTCCCAGTGTGTTCACTTAAAGGGCCACGTTTCCATATCTTAAGTGGACTTCGACTCCTCTTTGTCTGTCATTGGTCCACATGACAGGTGTCAGGTCCATGCTGCAATTGTCCTTGTATGTCGGATAAAATCTGTAGAAAGACTGCATTGATTTTTGTTTGCTTCTCTTGCTATTTTATCAATCTCTCATTGTCAGCCTTGCGGCTCTGTAATTCAGCCATGAGACTCCTCACAGTCTCAGACAGATCCGGAGGGGTTTCTACCGCCCTCCTCTCATCAAACTCTTCGTCTCCATTGTGGGATCCCTCCCCCACTTCGTGGCACGTGACCATTCTATATGATTGCAGTTTCATGTGGTTGATCGACTGCTTCAGTGCAGACAAAACACTTGTTGTTATCTAACATTATATTAGTTCATAACCAGCACATAATTCACATTTCTTAAATACATACACACACAACAGTAAGTTGTCATTCTTTTCTATAATAAGGGCTTAACCAGAATTTTTAGGAAGTGAGCAAGGTAGGATATCGCTCTTTAAACCCCTTAATGTGGTATTTACGCAACTCATCCATGAGCCCAAACAGGCCAAGTGTTGTAACCATGCTCTCATACCAATTTGTAACACACCCGCCCTTTCTTCTGGGAGCTTCTATAGTGTAAAGCCTCTAAATTTTTGTTTTTTTGTTCTCCCGTGCAAACAAGCACCAGGCGCAAAGCCTCCTCTACGTGACCACTACCTGTGACCACAAGCATAACTAAAAGGCACTTTTTGACTTCTATCGTTGGGTATTCCCATACGAGCCAACCTTGACTCACCCGACTCCTGAATTCCCGAACTAAGAGCCTAGCCCAGCACTAGCTTCGTTCTTTAACCTTTATCCATGTGACCCCTCGTTATGACTTGGGGTGATCCAAGTGGATATCGGTGGCCACACACCTTTTCCAACTGGCTCAAAACAGTTTTCTGACAATTTTGGTAATTTACTATTTTTAGTAGGTTTTAACTTACGGTGCCATTTTGAGGCTCTAAATGATGTTTTTTGGGAAAACAAGTTTTCCATATGAAAGTTCCTTCGATATTGCACCTAAAATGAATCTCCTCGACAATACCTTTCCAACGGGCGATCATACGCCTAAAACGGAGATCGTATGCAAAGGTTATGACCCCAGGAAGTTGATGTACTAACTTACCCAAACGAGGCCCACATGACTTTTGGCACTTCATCACCTAGGGTTAGGTTTTTGCATGTATAGGGTTTTGGGCATTCCTGCTTATTGTAAAAAGGCCTTCAGAGCCTCATTGTAATCATCTTATTGTGAATGCGAGTAGCCGTCACATCTCTTCTCAAAGATAAGCTGCCACCATTCTAATGAGTCTTTCACTCTGTATTTTTACAGTCTCTGTACATTTCTTTCATTAATAGAAATCGTATATTACTGTATATATGTGTTTATGGTTGCATCTCTGATACATTTATGTTATATTATTGAATATCTATGATATCTCTGTGCATTTGTTTTTTATATCTCCGCTCTCATTTCGTGCCGAAAATAATCTGGATCAGTGGTATCAGAGCAGGCTGCTCTTGATCATTTTTCAGTGCATGTCCCCGACAAGGTCCAAGTATAACAAGGTGGGTCTCAAGCTTGTCTCTCTTGAAGACAATCGCTCTCGCACACCCAAGAAACCCTCCATGGCAGAAGAAAATAAAAATGACGAAGCAGACGATCCTATCAATCTGTTGCTTGAACAAGCTCTCACGCGACAGAGGGACGAAATGATGGAGAATTTTTCCCACTCCTTCAATGCCTGTCGATAGCAATAGGCGCATCTTCATCAAACAACCACTTTGGAAGCACCTCTCCTTTCAAGGTACAGGTTAATTTTGATACTCCCGTACTTGAAGGTAAGATAGATGCGGATGCCCTAGAAAAATGGTTAAATCTGTTAGAAGGTTATTTCTCTGTTCATAATTTTTTCGGCAGGGAAAAGATCACCTTCGCACTCCTTAAAGTTCTCCCCCGTGTCAAACATTGGTGGGAAACTTACTGGGAGCAAAGTTCCACAGAGGAGTCTGGAATATATGGGGCTGAGCCCACTTGGGATTTTTTGTGGATGTGGTAAAGGAACAATATTACCCTTTTGGTAACTATGAGGACTAGTACATGAGATGGACCACACTGCGGCAAGAGAGGGGCCAAGCAATTTTGGAGTCCACCAATACCTTCCATACTTTGCGCACCAAGCTGGGTATCAAAGACTCCGAACGACATTTGGTTTTTAAATACCGTGGGGCTCTACACAGATACATCCAAACTGAAATGGATTTTTTGGACATCTCATCACTCGGTGTTACTTATCAATATGTTGTTAAAATCGAGCAGAAATTTAAGCACCAGAACAAACGAGGGTTCGGGTCTGCAAATCCGCAACAACCAAAGTATGACAAAGACTGCCCTAACAAACAGTCTCCTGAAAACCAGTCTAAGCCACAAGAAAAAAAGGGTCACGGGAAGACAAAGGACACCGGAAAATGGTGCAATTTCCACAAAAGCCCCTAGCACAATACCGATGAATGTCGCTCAAAACAGTCATTGGTGGCCGAGATTAAAAAACAAGGAGCCGAGCCCTGATTCTGAATCTGATTCTGAAAATACTGATAAAAGACAGATCATCGATGCAGACACCATTGCTATTGTCGCAACCGCAACAATTAACTAGAAGAACCAACAAATCCTGAAGAGGGGGGGAACCTTTTTCATTCACAGATGTGGGTGAAGGGGACCCCGTTGCATTTTATTGTTGATAGCGAAAGCCAGAAGAACCTCATCTCAGCAGAGGTCGTCAAACAGTTGGGATTGTCGACAACACTACACCTGCAGCCATACAACATTGGGTGGCTTTGCCAAGGACGAGATCTTCGTGTCAGCCAACGGTGTCAATTGTCACACGGCATCCATCCCTTCAAGGATGAGGTATTATGTGATGTTTCCCCACTGGATGTCTGTGATGTTCTCTTGGGCCAGCCATATATGTGGAGACACAATGTTGTTTATGAGTCTCGACCCTACAATCTCATTGTTTCTCTGGGGGGTCATCTCTACAGAATACTAGAGGTAGTTCTGACTATTGTTCCACCTAAACAGTGTCGCAAGGTAATATCTCATACTACAAAATTCAACTTCTTCACAATCTGTTCAAAAGGTGAACAGAAGGATATTGCAACCACTACAGCCTCGTCCCAAGCACCTTCTATCCAACAGAAGTAGGTCGACAAGATTACAGCAAAGTGCACAGATTCCTTTTGCACACTTTCCTCTCGTGTAGATCGACTTGTTGATCAGCCTCAGCCTCAACAGGTTCATGACAAACTTCCACAAACTGAGCAGCGCGACGTCTCCAGCAAGGCAAGCAGCTCACCAAGTTGTAGATTCAACAAACGCTTTTTCCTCTCCCCCGGGCACTCAACTCATTGGATATCATTGCTTCCTAAAGAGGGAGGATTGATCCAGGTGGATATCAGTGGCCACCCACCTTTTCCAACTGGCTCAAAATAGTTTTCTGGCAATTTTGGTAATTTACTATTTTTAGCAGGTTTTAACTTCTGGGGCCATTTTGAGGCCCTAAATGATGTTTTTTGGAAAAATAGGTTTGTAATATATAATTTCCTTTGATATTGTGCCTAAAATGAATCTCCTCGACGATACCTTTCCAACAGGCTATCATACGCCTAAAACGGAGATCGTATGCAAAAGTTACGACCTCGGGAAGTTGATGTACTAACTTACCCAAACGGGGCCCACATGACTTTTGGCGCTTCATCTCCTAGGGTTAGGTTTTTGGATGTCTAGGGTTTTTGGCATTCCTGCTTATTTTAAAAAGGTCTTCATAGACTCATTGTAATCATCTTCTTGCAAATATGAGTAGCCATCACATCTCTTCTCAGAGATAAGCTGCCACCATTCTAGCAAGTCTTTCACTCTGTATTTTTATAATCACTGTACATTTCTTTCATTAATAGAAATCGTGTATTACTGTATATCGGTGTTTATGGTTGCATCTCTGATACATTTATTTTATATTATTGAATATTTGCGATATCTCTGTGCATTTCTTTATTATATCTCCGCTCTCATTTTGTGTCGAAAATAATCTGGATCACGAGGCCCAACCCTCAAGCTCTTCGGGACTTCGCATATTGCGAAGGTGGAAATTAGTTCGTCTCCTCTCCTTGGAATCCTGAATTCCAAACTCCAAATTTCATATCAACAGTCCACAATCTCCCATGACCCAATGGCTCATATCAATTCTTCGCGAATCGGGACTTTGTGTTTCGCGAAGTTGGAGGGCTGCTCACCTCCCTTCTCCCGATCCCTGATATCTCCTTGGACAATCAACGGTCCATGCCCTCCTTTTGATCGACGGTTACGATCAAATCACAAACTCAAACTTGGCGAGTTCTCACAACTCCTATCTCTAACTTCTCGAGTTGTGAGTCAGCGAAATGTTGATCTCTCTCCACGTGTCCCTTCTCAATGGACGGCTAGGATTGTTGCGGCTCCCAGCTCCTCGGGTATTTGCCTCTGCTCCTTGCAAATATTCCAAGGTTCGAATCCTCGAACTCCTGGATCTATTTCCACCTATCCTCAAATGATGGATGGTTCCGATTAACTCTGGGACTTCGCAAAAGTCCACTCCCCTGTGCACTTTCAAAGGGTTAGACCTCGTGCACTTTCCTCGGGATCTCACAGCTACGGTCCTCCGTGCATAGATCTAACGAACTAGATCTGTTCTCTCCCTGTGTGTGAAATTTGAACTCACAAATTCAATGGTCGAGGTGGGTCCCGAAGGATCCATAGATCAACGACCCACTTTACTTCACGATTTCGGGTTTCGAAGGTTTTGGTCGCACCAACCCATAATCCTCCCAATACACGAACTTCAAACTCGTGGATCCAAGGGGCTAGAGGGGTTAAATCCCATGCTCTTTCCCATAGCCAATGGCCATGACAGCCCTTGTCTCCTTCCGTACAGATCTCGTCCATCCATCCTTCGGACAAGGAAAATCTTTCCCTTTCGGTATTTTCATGTCGCTATTTTCCTGAGTTCTCACCCCAAACGGGTTAGGAACTTGGGTCTGGAAATTCACATGAAAAGGGTGTCAGAGGAAAGTATTCTCTTCAGACAGATGGTTTCAAATCTACACAATCTTTCCTATATCGAAAATGTTATGACTTATGCCCGAGAAGTCCTCCAGAGTGAAGCTGGGCATACAATTTATCAGTGGGAAGTGTGAGTTCCCAAGGAGATGGAAGCATACGCATAACATAGCCATTTCACACAGAGATGTTCATACATGCATGTGTGTGTGTGTGTGTGTGTGTAAAAATCAAGAAATCATATATGTAGATGTGTAAAAACCAAGAAATCATTCATCATTCTAACTCAACAATTAAAGACAAGAAAAGACTTATCAAAATTAGACAATGTGAAGTGACTACTGGAAGGGGTGCCCATTTCCACCCAACCATAGGCTCAGTCTCTCCAAGCGGATTTACCACCAGCCACCCCTGAGCTAGACCACGATGCTCTACAACACAGCCTTTTCTTCTCGCTCAGCCACAATAGGGACAAAGGTTACTCTCCTCTTCCCGCGGGATCCTGGAAATGGTTTACACGATACCAAGCAAGGAGGACTAGCCTCGTTTATCCGCTTGTATCATAACCTTCTCTGCCATTTCCTATGTCCAGAATGCTTAGTTTTTCATTCTTGAATCCCCAAGATTCATTTCTCGTCTCTCCACTCTTTGCATGTGCATTCTTTTTCCCTCTGCCCACCACACCTTCCCTCCTCGCCTCTTTCAACAGGGTCGTGTGTGGCATGAATTCCTAGTCAAAAGTCAAGTCTGGAAGCCTTACAGATGAGTGCTTACACACCCCATCCCTCATTAACTTTTGAGGAGGTCTTTCCACCCACCAACCTGATTGTAATTCATTTCT
>JASDQU011245266.1:11387-25887 GCA_032191745.1 Picea mariana
AACAGGGTGTCACATCAGGCATCCACACTGGCGGTGACTCTAGGATCCAGATAGCTTCAGCTTCGAACATCGACACTGGTGGTGGCAATGGGAACAGTGCCATTGACTACAAGGCAGTAATGCAGTGAACAAGTAGGCATGCCATTGTCAAAGCACATAGACTACAGGGTTGTCAGACCTGCAAAGAGCATCAACTTTAGTGTTGTTTTGTCATGACAATTACAATGTTGTTGTGAGTCCAGAAATCTTTAGAGGTTGGGTGTCATGTGCGATGATTACCTCAACATTAGGTGCATGTCAGACATTTATTATCTGACGTTTTAGTATTAATGTGATTTCCATAGTCGATGACAGGTCGACTGCATTGGCACAAGCAATATTAATGGTGTAATTAATTAACATCCTTGAAGGACGTGAATCCTAAACAACGCCTGAAACTTTTCGACCAGTCGTGTGTTAAAAAAATACATTATTTTATATTTAAAAAAACAAGAAATTGTATTTTCTATGTCTAACATTAGGTTGCACACATAAACATTTTTAAGTTAACCGAAATTAATATATAGTCAACTCAGATCCTCGGAAGCGATCAAATTCCTTAGAGCTAGTTTATTTCGATCATGTTGGTTGGGATAGAAGGATCCACCACTAGGACAAAGAAACAAGGTAGCAATATAAGCACTTATGCAAACGCAAGCTGGGAATGGAAGCACTCTATGACCAGGAAGGCACTCTATGCTTATCAACCTGTGATCCTGATGAACAACTAGAGAGACGCTTGCGGTGAGGACATGGCGATTTATTTGAACCAGACAAGTCAATACTTCAAGCATCGAGCAACTTCTATTTTTTTCAAATATCGGATCTACTGCAACATAAGAAATGCATTCTCCTTACTCAAAGCACGAGAAATGGCAGGAAGATTGATATTCAGTGGAAATAGCTATGGAATATCTACTACATCAAGGTCTCTTCTAAAGAATGAAACAAAATCATTACATGAAGGTGGTAGTAAAAGGTGATCTTCGGAAACCAAATCCTTACCTGAATACGTCAAACTTCTTGCAGAAGGTGGTAGTATAAAGTAATCTTAAGAAAGTGTTGCAAATTCCATAGTCCAAAATTCCTTGCCATTAACTTTTCCTAGTTACTTGTCAATGCAGGCATCAGAAACTTTTGAGAGCCTCGTTCCCTAATTATATACCCACCTTCAACTACCAGGAGAATATTCTTGCAAAGAGCGGCAATCTCTTCGACCCAGATGCAATTATATGCATAGGAATAGTGAAAAAAATGTGCAGTGGTGATAGAAAGTTGATTGTATGTGGAGTTTGTTACTACATCCAAAGGTTGGTGAACAAACTTTGACAAAGAAGCTGACTTTCTGTCAAATCTGTTACCACACCCAAAAGTTGCTCAACAAACTTTGACATAGAAACTTCTGTAATTTTAGGATGTTGGTTCAACCACTCATACAGTTTTTCACATTCGTGAGGATCCAAATTTATAATTTCCTTCTGAGTATATTCGTGCATGGAGTAATATTTAACATCACTTCCGAATATTCCAGACCATTTTGTAAGCCATGATATGTGCGACTCCTCTGACGAAAGATAAATCCTGGTGTGGTCTGCAGGATTTGATACACTTGCCAAATCTGTGTTGTTGGAAGAAGCTATATACTTCAACAAAGGAGCATTTTTTAGGTGACTTGAAAGTCCCTTCCAATTTCCAGTAACAAAACAAAGAAGTTCGACATACATTTCTTCAAGCAGTCCTTTCAACCAACCAAATGATTGAATACAGGGAAAATACCAATCATAAGATACTTGAATTTTTTTTGTCTGAGTTTATGTTGGCTAACATAATTTTTTTCGCTCAAAGATGACGTCACATAAAACCATTCCCTCGTCTTTCAATTGGGCCTGAATGGGATCTCTAAGTTGTCTCACATGTGGATCACTAGAAACATTACAAGGAATGCACCTTAAAGCCCAACTTTTCGATGATAGAAGGAAATGGGAATAAGTATTTAAAATGAACATTGGAGGATGATAGTATAATCTTTCGTAAATCTTGGTTTAATGTGTTTTAATGGGATATGTCCTTGACCTTTTCGCCTATTAATGCCAATCTTTTTTAATATGTGTGGTGATTTGTCACTAATAAAGGCATGATTAATGTGCATTGGGAAGGGGCGAAAAATGCTTTGAAAGTTTTGTGAACCTGGAAGCCCGAGAACCTGCGAATCTGTGACAACAAGAGGTGAAGAATCGACTAAGTATGGAAAGGCAGGGCAGATTGCCTTAAAAAAACTAAAGTAGGCAACAATTTTTCTGAGTTCAAGATCCACAAAAAAAAAAGTTCAGATCCCATAATATTGACCTCTGCCAATTCAATACCAGACGACTAGAGTGCATCTGGGGTGTCTATGAGAAAAGCTCATGCTTTGATGAAGAATTGTTTGTATTGCAACATGTGACAGTAATTGTGTCATGATAGTATTTAAAATGAACACTAGGGATGATAATATAATCTTCTGTATATCTTGCTTCAATGCATTTTAATTGGAGATGTCCTCGAGCTTTTCGGTTATTAATGCCAATCTTTTCGAACCTGTGTGGTGAATTGTCACCAATTAAAAGCGTAAGTAATTTGCATTGGGAAGTGTGAAAAGGTAGCAAGGATGGACAGAAGCGATAAATGCTTTCAAACTTTTATGAACCTGGGAGTCCGCGAACCCACGAATCTGGGACAACAAGAGGTGAAGAATCGACTACGTATGGAAAGGCGAGACGGTCAGACGAACGAGGACAGACTCATCATAGGTAGAGTGAAGCTTGCGAGTTCGAGGAGTCCGGGGTCGAATTGTAGATCACAAAATTTTTGGGTGCAAGATGTATATCATAGAATAGGGGGCATGAGAGTTCGATTGCGCCAATCTGAGAACTCGCGGCCATAAACATTAACTATGGGAAAAACATTCTCAGCTATGGAATATAGCTGGACCTTGACAAACTCAGGTTCAAGTACAAAGAAAATTTGTCTATATTTATTCAAATACCAAACATATTATTTTATTTTAATAGTATTTTTGTGGCCCAAATGTAAACCATGTTCCAATCTGAAGGGTGTTTTCGGCTCGCAAAGTTTGTTGAAACGCATAGGCGATAGAGAAAATATGAGTTAACATTTCCATATGCAAGTATATTCTCAAATATGACAACCTGTAATATATGCACAATATTAAAGAGGTACATGACGTCAACACCTTTGTGGATGACAGTGGGGTAGCACAATATTGCATTCTTACTATGATGATGCCTTAAAAAATATAAAATAACCAACAATTTTTGCCAATTCAAGATGGACACAAAAAAAACAGTTCCCATAATATTCGTTCGTTAATGCGTTTTAATGGGAGATGTCCTCGAGCTTTCCGCTTATTAATGCCAATCTTTTCAAACCTACCTGGTGAGTTGTCACTAGCAAAAGCATAATTAATGTGCATTGGGAAGGGCAGAAGGTGGCGGGGATGGAGGGGAGAAAAAAAATCTTTCAAACTTTTGTGAACCCGGGAGTTCGTGAACCCACGAAACTTTGAAGACTTGACTATGTATGGAAAGGTGGGTCGATCAGAAGGAGTCATCATAGGTATATTTAGGCTTGCGAGTTCGAGGAGTTCAGGGTCGAATTGTAGATCACTAAATTTTTGGGTGCAAGATGTATACCCCAAACACGGGGCATGAGAGTTCGATAGCGCCTACCCGCGAACCCGCGGCCATAAAATTGGCTAAGTATGCAAATGAACGGCGGTTGGACAGACTTGTGAGGTGAAGATATAGATGGAGATGAGGATTTTTCAATTCGCCACCCCAGGAACCCATGAGCATAGAAACGTGATTAAGTATAGAACCAGAAACGGATAATAGAGGGGAAGAAGAAAAGAGGAAAACGGGTAAGTATAGAAGAGGAAAAAGAAAGGGAGAAAATAACTTTATCCCTCACACAACAACACTTAGTCTTATAATTATGAAGCCATAGAAACACATTAACTATGGGAAAAACACTCTTAGCTATGAAATATAGTTGGAGCTCGACAAACTTTGGTTCAAGTCCAAAGAGATGTTGTTTATATCTATTTCAACATTTTTCATATTATTTTATTTTAATAGTATTTTTGGTGGCCCAATTGTAAAACCATGTTCCAATTTGCGTTTCTCAAGTGGAGATGTGTTTGTGAAGACACATTTCCTTGAACCACAGTCCAGGGGCAGGGAAAGTGCAACACCAACTGTTTGTTGAGCAGAGATTTGTTGAAGATTAAGCAATGTATTTCCAAGTGCATGTATCATTTGCATAGTATCAATATGATTTCTTTCATGTTCTTTACATATTCTTCTGAATGCACTTGTCATAGATTTGTCAACCTTTACCATTTCACTATGGCTACAACAGAGGTGGGATCTATGGCGAACAACGACTTTCAAGAACAACACCAAGACAACATCACACTCTTGTTTCTCTGGTCGTAGTAGTCACATAAGAAAATGTTCTGCAAGAGGATTTCAGGCATTCCCAGTATTGAAAATTCTTACTTGAAACTGGAAACAGCAAACAACAACCAAAGAACAGGAATGAAACCATGACATTAAGACTCACCGGTGAATGGGGAAGGACAGAAGCACAACCCCTAGCATGCAAACTGCAACAACAGGTCCAACTGCGGATGCAGGGCCCCAACCTTGCAAAGTTGAAGCAAACAAGAGTAAGCAGCAAACAACAAACCAGTGAACAAGTACCAAGAGGCCCAACTGCAGCTGCAGGACCTCAACTCTGTAAAGTTTAATCAAACAACAATAAGCAGCATCCAACGAACCAACGAGCAAGCATCAAGCAGTCAAACAGGAATGACGGTGAAGAACAATATTTCCCAAATTCACTGCAGACAAGATTGTATCAAAAAATCGTAGGAAAATGTATTGTAACACGCCTATTAAGCAAACATTTCAGGCTGTGAGGCCTGTCAGGTAAACATTTAAGGCTGTGATGATCGTCCAAAGGCCTCCCACTGTGTAAACATTTAAGAAAGTTGCAGTTTGCATGGTTGGCATTTTGCATCTGCAATTGGAACTGTGCTTCTGTCGCTCCCCATTCACAGGTAAGTTTCACTGCCATGGTTGCATCCCTATTCATTGTTTTTTTTTTTTCTAGTTTTCAAGTAAGAATTTTCGATACTGGGATGATCAAAATCTTCTTGCAAAACATCTTTGTATGTGACTACTACGACTAGAGAAACAGGACTGTAATTGTGTCTTGGTCTTGTTTCTGAACGCCAATGTTTGACACAGAACCCACCTCCATCACAGCCATAGTGACATATAAAAAAGGAAATCGAATGTTCTCCTCACACACAAAGATGTTCTGCAAGAGGATTTTGACTCAGGCATCTCCAGTATTGAAATTTTTCACTTGCAAACTGAAAATAATAAACAACAAACAACAAATAGGAAGGTAAACATAGCACTGAAACCCACCCATCAATGGGGAATGAAAAAAGCATAGTTCCAATCATAGTTGCAGAATCCCAAGCATGCAAACTGCAACAAGAGAAACAGACAAACAAGAGCAACAACAATAGGAAAACAAGAAACCAGTGAACAAGCAACGAGCAAGCATCAACCAGTGAACCAATAATGTCGTTGAAGAACAATATTACCCATATTCACTACAGACAACATTGTATAAAAAAAAAATCGGAGGAAATGTATTGTAACAGGCATGTTAAGTAATGCAGGAATGCAATCGTGGCACTGAGACCCACTGGTGAATGGGGAAGGACAGAAGCGCAACCCATGGCCTACAAACTGCAACAACAGGTTCAACTGTGGATGCAAGACCCCAACCTTACAAAGTTGAAGCAAACAAGAACAAGCAACAAACAACAAACCAGTGAACAAGTACGAAGAGGCCTAACTACAGCTGCAAGACCTCAACTCTGCAAAGTTGAATCAAACAACAATAAGCAGCATCCAATGAACCAATGAGCAAGTATCAACCAGTCAACCAGGAATGTCGGTGAAGAACAATATTGCCCAAATTCACTGCAGACAAGATTGTATCAAAAAATTGGAGGAAAATGTATTGTAACACGCTTGTTAAGAAAACATTTCAGGCTGTGAGGCCTGTCAAGTAAACATTTAAGGCTGTGAGGATCGTCCAAAGGCCTCCCATTGTGTAAACATTTAAGAAAGTTGCAGTTTGCATGGTTGGAATTTTGCATCCGCAACTGGAACTGTGCTTCTGTCATTCCCCATTCACAGGTAAGTTTCACTACCATGGTTGTATCCTTATTCGTTGTTTGTTTGTTTTCCCATTTGCAAGTAAGAATTTTCAATACTGGGAGTGATCAAAATCCTCTTGCAGAACATCTTTGTATGTGACTACTACAACCAGAGAAACAGGACTGTAATGTTATCTTGGTCTTGTTCCTGAACGCCAATGTTTGACAAAGAACCGACCTCCATCGCAGCCATGGTGACATATAAAAAAGGAAATCGAATTTTCTCCTCACATACAAATATGCTCTACAAGAGGATTTTGACTCAGGCACCTCCAGTATTGAAATTTTTCACTTGCAAATTGGAAATAGCAAACAACAAACAACGAATAGGAAGGTAAACATGACACCAAAACCCACCCGTCAATGGGGAACGACAAAAGCGCAGTTCCAATCGCTGTTGCAGAATCCTAAGCATGCAAACTGCAACAAGAGCAACAGGCAAACAAGAGCAACAACAACAGGCAAACAAGAAACAAGTGAACAAGCAACGAGCAAGCATCAACCAGTGAACCGGTAATGCCGTTGAAGAACAATATAGCCTATATTCACTCCAGACAACATTGTATAAAAAAAATCGGAGGAAAATGTATTGTAATGGGCCTGTTAAGTAAACATTTAAGGTTGTGAGGCCTGTTAGGTAAACATTTAATTCTGTCAGGACTGTCGAAGGGCCTCGCCCTGTGTAAACATTTATGAAAGAATGCAATGTGGCAAGTATGTTTACGTACGCAAAATAATTATTATATTATTTTATAATAATATAAAATAACATAATAACAATAAAAAAATACTAATAATAATAACAATAGTTCAAACAATAGAGACTATGCAAAAAAAAAATTAGTCAAAGGACAAAGTAATATGAAGTCAACTAATAAAAAACTGACTCTCGATTCTCAAAACTTTGGATATCTAAACATTTTAATAAAAATAACAAAAATTCAGAAAGACCATAGATGATCAAAAACTTTGGATATGCTAACATATAAAACATTGGGAATAGTGAAGCTGGCAATAAGACCTCCAATATTTTATCCAATCAGATCATGACATATATGGTATTTTTTATTATATATAAATCAATGTTTACATTTCAGGCTGTGAGGCCTGTCAAGTAAACATTTAAGGCTGTGAGGACCGTCCAAAGGCCTCCCACTGTGTAAACATTTAAGAAAGTTGCAGTTTGCACTATTGGCATTCTTCATCCGCAATTGGAACTACGCTTATGTCGTTCCCCATTCACGGGTAAGTTTCACTGCCATGGTTGCAACCCTATTCGCTATTTGTTTTTTTTCCAGTTTGCAAGTAAGAATTTTCAATATTGGGAGTGATCCATATCCTCTTGCAGAACATATTTGTATGTGACTACTACGACCAGAGAAACATGACTGTAATGTTGTCTTGGTCTTGTTCCTGAACGCCAATGTTCGACACAAAACCCACCTCCATCGTAGCCACAGTGACATATAAAAAAGGAAATCGAATTTTCTCCTCACATACAAAGATGTTCTGCCAGAGGATCTTGACTGAGGCATCTCCAGTATTGAAATTTTTCACTTGCAAACTGGAAATAGCAAACAACAAACAACGAATAGGAAGGTAAACATGGAACCGAAACCCACCCATCAATGGGGAACGACAAAAGCGCAGTTCCAATCGCGGTTGCAGAATCCCAAGCGTGCAAACTACAACAAGAGAAACAACAATAGGCAAACAAGAAACCAGTGAACAAGCAACGAGCAAGCATCAACCAGTGACCCAGTAATGTTGTTGAAGAACAATATTTCCCATATTCACTGCAGACAACATTGTATAAAAAAAATCGAAGGAAAATGTATTGTAACAGGCCTGTTAAGTAAACATTTAAGGTTGTGAGGTCTGTTAGGTAAACGTTTAAGTCTATCAGGACCGTCGAAGGGCCTTGCGTTGTGTAAACATTTAAGAAAGAATGCGATGTGGCAGGTCTGTTTATGTACGCACAATAATTATTATATTATTTTATAATAATATAAAATAAAATAATAACAATAAAAAAAAAATAGTAATAATAATAACAATAGTTTGAACAATAAAGATTATACGGAAAAAAAAATTATTTAAAGGACAAAGTAATATGAAGTCAACTAATAAAAAACTGAGTCTCGATGCTCAAAACTTTGGATATCTAAACATTTTAATAAAAATAGTAAAAATTCAGAAAGAACGTAGATGATCAAAAACTTCGGATATGCTAATATATAAAATATTGGGAATAGCGAAGCTGGCAATAAGACCTCCAATTTGTTATCCAAACAGATCATGACATATATGGTATTTTTTATTATTTACAAATCAATGTTTTTAGTTCTCTAGTTCCAACAATAAAGATTATGCAAATATTTTTAGTCAAAGGATAAACTAATATGAAGTCAACGAATTATCGATCATTATAGTCCCTCTACGCCTTCAGCAGGGACTAATAAGGCATTTAGTATTTTATGTTGTTTCATGAATATTTTGATAGCATTGCACTATACAAATGTATTAGCAATATGTATGAAGAAAGATTGATAATGTACTAACAATACGTATAAAGAAAGATTGATAGTATAAAGTATTAGTGTAACATGTTTGAAGACATGAATTAGAAAAAAATACCAAAGAAGTGAATCACAAATAGACAAATAGCTAAAGGGTTATGTATTTGGTTGATATCAATGAATAATAATAATATTAATAATAATATAATTTTTAAAATTATATTATTGCCATATGATACTTTGTTTGTCCAAATTGATAGGTAAATAAATGCATAGTAAATTAAAACCATTCAAGTAACTCGCTAGAATGGTGGCAGCTTTATCTCTGAGAAGAGATGTGACAGTTGCGCTCATTCACAAGAAGATGATTGCAATGATGCTCTAAAGTCCTTTTTATGATAAACATGAATTCCAAAACCCTAGACATCCAAAAACCTAACCCTAGGAGATGAAGCGCCAAAAGTCATGTGGGCCCCATTGGGGTAAGTTAGTACATTAACTTTCTGAGGTCGTAACTTTTGCATACGATCTTCGTTTTAGGCATGTGATAGCCCGTTGGAAAGGTCTTTTAGAGAACTACGCAGTATGCCATAAAACTTTGACTACCCTACCATTTGACAATGGAAAACTAAGAAAACATTGTTTAGAGCCCCAAAATGGCCCTAGAAGTACAGAAGGATGTACTGACATGAAAAATTCCACAATAAGCCAGTTTGAATAGGTGGGCGGCCACAAATATCCACCTGGATGCTATGTAGGGCTTTGGGATAGCCTCATAAGAGAAAAATCCACAATTACATCGAAATCTCCCCATTATAGAGAAACGTGTTGAACTGAAAACTGTCAAAATGAGCCGGTTGGAATTTAGAACAGGTGGGTGGTCACCAATATCCACCTGGATCAATCCTCCCCTTGTGTGGATGGTCTGTGGAAGGCTGTCATGAACGTGTTATTGGCGGGGATGAATCTGTTCCACCAACCTGTTGTCTCTAGGGTTAACGGGTCATTGTGTAGGAACCATTGTAGGTGAAGAAACAATATTTGCTTTCTCTTCTGCTAGATAGAAGGTGTTGAGGCTGTAGTGGTTGTAGTGGCCTTCTATGCATCCTTTGAAAAGAATATGAAGATGATGAATTTTGCAGTATGATAGATTACCTTGTGGCACTATTTTTGTGGAACAGTAGTCGGAACTACCTCTGGTATTCTGTAAAGCTGACCCCCTAGAGTAATAATGACACTACGGGGTCGAGACTCATAAACAACATCACGTTTCCACATATATGGTTGGCCCAAAACAACATTCAAGAAATCAAGAGGGGCAACATCACACACCACCCCATCCTTGAAGTGTTGGATGCCATAGGACGGATGACACTATTGGTTAACACAGAGATCTTGTCCCTGGTGAAGCCACCCGATGTTGTATGGTTGCGAGTGTGGTGTTGTCAACAACCCCAACTATTTGATGACCTCAGCTGAGATGAGGCTCTTCTGGCTACCACTATCAACAATGAAATGCAATGGGGTCAACTTCACCCACATTTGTGAATGGAAGAGGTGCTCCCCCTCTTCAGGATCTACTGGTTCTTCTGGTTAAATTGTTACGCTCATGACAGTAGCAGTAGGGTTTGCATCGATGATCTATCTATTTTCAATATTTTCTGGATCAAATTCTGAATCAAGGTTTGGCTCCTTATCTTTGACCTCGGCCACCAATGACCGTTTCGAGCGACATTCATCGATGTTGTGTTAGGGGATTTTGTGGAAGTTGCACCACTTCCCAATGTCATTCTTCGTCTTTCCTTTACCCTTATTTTCATGTGTCTTGGACTGGTTGTCGAAAGGCTATTGGTTAGGGTATTATTTACCATGCTTTGGTTGTTGTGGATTTGCAGACCCGAACTCCCATTTGTTCTAGTGCCTAAATTTCTGCTCGATTTTGACAGCATATCGATAGGTAGCTCCCAATGATGAGATGTTTGGGAAATCCATTTCAGTTTGGATGTACCTATGCAGAGCCCCACGGTATTTCAGAACCATATGTCGCTCAAAGTCTTTGATACCCAGCTTGGTGCACAAGGTATGGAAACTATTTGTGAACTCTGGCACTGTTTGGCTCTTCTCTTGCCTCATTGTGGTGCATCTCATGTACTGGTCTCCATACTTATCAACAGGGTAGTATTGTTCCTTGACCGCATCCACAAAAAAATCCCAAGTGGGCTTAGCCCCATATATTCCAGATTCTTTGTGGAACTTTGTTCCTAGTAAGTTTTCCACTAATGTTTGGTATGGGGGAGAGCCTTGAGGAGTGCGAAGGTGATCTTTTCCCTGTCGGAAAAATTGTGAATAGAGAAATAACCTTCTAGCATATTCAACCATTTTTCTAAGGCATCTGCATCTATCTGACCTTCAAATACGAGAATATCAAAATTAACTTGTACCTTGAAGGGAGAGGTTCATCCAAAGTGGTCGCTTGATGAAGATGTGCATGTTTCTATCGGTAGGCGTTGAAGGATGTAGGAAAAATTCTCCATCATTTCGTCCCTATGTCGAGGGAGAGCTTTCTCAAGCAATAGGTTAATATAATCTTATTCTTCGTTGTTTTTCTTTTCTACCACCATAGAGGGTTTCTTAGGCATGCGAGAGCGATTTTCCTCAAGAGAGACGAGCTCGAGACCCAACTTGCTATACTAGAACCTCTTTAGGGACATGCACTGAAGAACAATCAAGAGCAGCCTGCTCAGATACCACTGATCCAGATTATTTTCAGAACGAAATGAAGCAAAGATATTACAATGAAATACACATAAAAATTGTCAGAAACTTAGAAATACAACGATACATGATTTCTATTAATGAAAGAATTGTACAGAGATTGTAAAAATACATAGTGCAAGACTCACTAGAATGGTGGCAGATTTATCTCTGAGAAGAGATGTGACGGCTACACTCATTCGCAAGAAGATGATTACAATGAGGCTCTGAAGGCCTTTTTATGATAAACATGAATGCCAAAACCTTACACATCCAAAAACCTAACCCTAGGAGATTAAGCGCCAAAAGTCACATGGGCCTCGTTGGGGTAAGTTAGTACATTAACTTCTTGAGGTCGTAACTTTTGCATACAATCTTCATTTTAGGCGCGTGATAGGCCGTTGAAAAGGTCTTTTCGAGAACTACGCATTATGTCATCAAACTTTGGCTCTGTCCACAAATTGACTCTAGCAAGCCAAGAAAACATTGTTTAGAGCCCCAAAACGGCCCTAGAAGTACAAAAAGATGTACTAACATGAAAACTTCCAAAATAAGCCAATTGGAATTTGGAACGGGTGGGTAGCCACCAATATCCACCTGGATCAGAATTTCTAAATAGGACATAGAGTTACGAAATGAAGATAGACAATAATAATCATTGTCCATATATATATATATATATATATATAGATATATATTGTGGTATATATCGTTTATATTTCATATGTTATAGATAGGGTTTTTGTTTTTCAACCCTTAATAGGCGATTTTCATTGGTACTGTGCACATAGACAGATATATAAAAAACTCATAACAGTGAAAAGAAAGTAAATGTATATCATATCTGTTTTTAAATGAAAAAATTGTAAATTGTATATGCTTAACAGCCATAGAAATTCTTACATTCTTACACTCAAAGTAATTACCAATTGTAAATCAGATGTGAATTCAATACAGAGAGTTATAATAGAAATAGACAAAAAATTACCAAATGTAAATTGGGCACGAATTGATACAGAGATTTATAGTGAAAACAATATACAAACAAAATACAATGGTAGTTGGTAAATGTTTTTACCAAGGATAGAAATTACCATTACAACGAGTTTACTGTATTATAAATCAAGAGTGTTATAACGATCTATAAATTACAAGATCCGATACATACAAACATTAACAAAACTTTAATTAGGGAGAAAAAACGGCTATGTATTAACAGTCCAGAGGACATACGAAACCTGTAGGGTTTTGTTCAATACATTTTACTTATGTCGGTAAATACTGTAAACTCTATGTATGGTAAATCCCTAAAACAAACACTTAGAAACTCTTTGTCCAGACTCGAAAAATAATTATTGCAGAAATGTAAACAATAAATCCCTACCAGAATGTTGCTAGTGTTACAACCCATTTCCAAATCAAAAACTTAGAAATCTCGAAATCTGAGATATACATCTTGAGATAGATATCGGTAGCAACAACTTCTAGAGGGAAAACCGTGAGAGAATGCATACCTGTTAAGAGTAACATTGTCCACGAATTCAAGTTTGGAACATGGCCTATACGCCATTTTAGTTTGGACACCCAAACACAAGCAACAAACGATTTTAAATTAGTGACTGCTCTTTCTTCCAAAATAAACCAGAAGAAAATTGAGTATTTAAACCTCTGCAACTAAATAAGCTAAATAATATTTTACCAGTGAGGAAATGTCCTCTTGTATATTTTTTGCATTTTTTTTTCTATGCTCTAGTTTTGATATTGTTTGTGTATGTTGGTTAGTTCATCTTCTTGTAGGTACGAAAAGGAAAGTAATTGAATTTGTTGGCAAGTGTGAATTTCTTATGAATGATTTCAAAACCTATGTTGATTTGAATGTTTTGCCTTTGGGGTCTTATGACTTTTTGATTGGTATGAATTGGTTGGAAGAACATAGAGTGATACTAAACTATTATAATAAGATAGTTTTATGCACAGATGATACTAGTAATGTTGTTAATATTAAGGGAATACCTAAAATAGTTTATGTTCGGGAAATATCAACATTACAAATGAAAAAGTGTGTGTGTAAAGGTTGTAAATTATATGTTGTGCATGTAATAGATAACCGGGAGGAAAATAAACAAATCAGTATCTCAAAGTTTCATGTTTTAAATTAATTTAAAGACGTATTCTCGGAAGAAATTCCAGGATTACCTCCACAAAGAGATATATATTTTACCATAAATCTAGTACCTGGAACAGTACCATTCTCTAAGGCTCCTTATAAGATGAACATCCTAGAGTTGAACGAACTAAAGATACAATTACAAGAATTAATAGATAAAAAGTACATCCGACACAATGTGTCTCCGTGGGGAGCACCTGTACTTTTTGTAAAGAAACAGGATGGTGCTTTACGACTGTGTATTGATTACTGACAACTAAATAAGATGACCGTTAAAAACATATATCCTTTACCTCGCATTGATGATCTATTCGATCAAGTAAGAGGAGAGACAATATTTTCTAAAATTGACTTACGATATGGATATCATCAAGTTAGGATAAAAGATGAAGATATTCATAAGACGACTTTTAGAATGAGGTATGGACACCACGAGTTTGTAGTAATGCCTTTTGGTTTAACAAACACTCTAGCCTCGTTCATGTGTTTAATGAATAATATTTTAAGTAAATACTTGGATAAATTCGTCATTGTTCTCATTGATGATATATTAGTATATTCAAAAAATGAACAAGAACATGAAGAACATTTAAGAATAATTTTACAAGTGTTAAGAGAACATGAACTATATGCTAAGCTCAACAAATGTGACTTTTATAAAGATAAAATAGAATATCTAGGACATGTTATTTCTAAAGAAGGCATTTATGTCGATCC
>JASDQU011245267.1:4209-17591 GCA_032191745.1 Picea mariana
TGAAGTTTGATACGCCAAAATTAAATATAATAGTTAAGAAAGAGAGTACTTGTATATTGTAATTAGACCTTGAGCGTCCCGCTCTCGTCTGAAGGACTAAGAGGCATTTATGCTAGTAAATGTAAGTAGGTAGATTTGAATTCTTAGATTAGACAGTTTTAGGAGCTGCAGGGAAAACATATATAGACACCTTGACTTGTATCATTGTAACATTAGCAGCATAATCAAGAGAGCATAGAGAAGAGGAAGCAGAAAGCTGTGTAGAAGAACCCATGTACAAAAGTTCTGAGATTAATATATGAAGCTTTGATCCAGACTCATGGTGTTCAAATACTTTATGTGTATGCATGATTGAATGTTATGCTCATGATTGGTTTACTCTTTCTATTATACATTTGATTTGATGCATGAATGTATGATTTCATGTTGAATGTCTGAAATCTGATGAGAGGGAGAGTAAGGAGTGAGTTTCAATTGTTTCTCTACCTGAGCAAGAGTTTTCCTGCAACGAGTGCAGTGAAATCGTCCGCAAGGAGTGCATTGATGGGTTTAGAGTTTCAATATCTAAAATCTCAGGAGGGATAACATTCTTCTCACTCTCACAGAAGTGCAAGTTGATCATAGGAGCCATGCAAGGAGTGCACAGGCCGAGTGAAGTCTCAGAGTCACAACCTGAGAAAAATTGTTGAAAGACTGTTGTGGTAGGGAGTGCGCAGAGTCGAAGAGGTTCGAATACTTGGAAGTATTTGAAGAACTGCCACAAGGAGTGTGTGCAGGAGTCTTCTTGAAGACTCAAGTTGTGGAGAAAGCTCAATAGCGGTAGTTCCTTGAAGTGTTGTAAGAAGGCACAACGACGTTGTTTTGCAGGTGGATAAGTTTCGTGAAAGAACACTTTGTTCATTTCGTAGGAATCGTCAAGGAGGCATTGGATGGTCAGAATTCTCCATGGAGGATTCACGAAGTCCCGAGAGCCATCGGATCGTGCAGAGGAGTAGGGGAGTTATGGTTTAAAACCTTTTCATCAAGATTCACGAGGTCATGAAAGGCAAAGTTGTGAAATAGTGAAAGAATCTGAGCCGTCCGTTAGAAGTAGGACACGTGTCGCAAGATCACCCATATCGGGGATTCAAACATTGGAGGTAAGAAAGGGAAGTCCTTCAACTTCACGAGTAGCGAAGTTGCAAAGAGGATCAGGACCATCCATCTGAGAGTGGATAGGTGGCATACTCGTCGACACAGTGGTCTGACCTTCATTGACCAATTTGGGGTTTCATGGGTTGAAGAGCCGAAAGCTCAGCATCAGGATTCACGAAGTCACAAAGTCCGAAACTCCCAAAAAGGCGGGAAGTTCCGTCATGGGACCCATGTTGACAACGTGTCAGGATTTCGACATTTTGGCATATCGGCAGATAGGAAGTCAAGATTTTGTCCTAAAAGTCCCGAAGTCGCGAGTTGCGATAAAGAGTAGCGAGGAGTTCGGGATCTCAGCACTTCGGGTGTCAGGGTACAAAGTTGGTAGCGCTTCGGAAAGTGAAGTCACGAAGTGCCAAATTAGGGGACGAGGGACATGTGGTGGAATCACAAAGTGGGCCCACGAAGTAGACCGGAGGACACACCTCACCTGGTGAAGGAGTCAACACCCGTTGACCTCTCACGTCTCGGGGATTCGTGAGATAAGGGAACGAGAGTTCAACCCTTCGACTTGCGAAGTTGCGAGTAGCGGGAATGCGAGAAGAAAAGTCAACATCGCTTCTCGGGGTTTCATGAAAGGAAGGGGCCAAGGTTGGATGCCACAACATGTGAAGTGGCGAGTAGCGAGAGGAGCTAGCGTGAAGCTTAGCCGGTGGTCACGGGTGGAGGGCACTGACGAAAGAAGAGTCATACCCATTTCGCGATCTTGGGTATCACGAGATTGGAGAGGAAGAGTTGGGAGTCACGACTCACTAACTCATGAGATTGTGAGTTGTGAAAAGGACCCGTGGATCGATAAATTGCAGATTCCAGCAGGAAATCGAAGGAGTCGCTTCGGCTCGAGGGGATAAAGAATGATCCCGTGAGCGGATCTCAGTCCGAGGGCCGATAGGTCTGCATCATGTTGGAGTTACTTCACACACACATGGGATTTATTTTTCCTAAGTTTTTTCCTTGTTTATTAGTCATAATTAGTCATTATCCAATCTCCTATATTTTAGGGGAGAATATTCCACCTAGAGAATATTATCTTTCAGTTGACACTTCAGTTTGACTAGTTGAGTTGAGTTTATATGTTGAATTGGTTTTATCACCATGAAACATTGGGATCATCACCATGATAATTTGACCTTTCATTGGTATCATCACCAGACTTGTACATTACCATTGATTCCCTGAGTTAACTCCTCACTACTCTCTATTTATTCAGTTAACTGAAGACTAGCTGACTAGTTAACTCAACTAGGTGGCATTGCACTCTCGTAACTACATGAGACACTAGACTAGGTGGAAATTCACTCCCGTAACTATTGGTGTGTTTCTATATCACTCTAGACCACCACTATGACACATTGGTTCACCTCCAGTGCACAGTCAATGAGCTATACAAAGTATATCATGTGTAAACTATTCATTATTCACAATGGTTAATGAGAATTCTTTCATTCTTTCTCTCCTTATTATTCTTTCTCTTATTCTCTTTGTAAATCTGTGTATTATTGTTTATCTAGATCTATTTTGTGCAGGTTCAACACATTTACACTTTATAATCAGATCAAGGATCATTTGAAGAAGAGAAATAGTCAATATAAATGCAGAGCTGATCAACATAGGAGGAAACTTCAGTTTGAAGTTGGAGATAAAGTTCTAGCACATATTAGGAAGGAGAGGTTCCCAAGAGAAAAATATAATAAAATAAAGTTGAATAAGATAGGACCATGCAAAATCCTAACAAAATTTGGTGAGAATGCTTATCAGATAGAGATGCCAGAAGATGTGGGTATATCACCCATATTCAACATTGCAAACCTATATCCTTACAGGGAAGATGGAGTCAGAGGACCTGAAAATATGAAGGAGATCTAATAGAAAAGGAAGATGCATGTATCAGAAAAGCTATAGATGGAGCAGATCGTAGACTGACGAATTGGTAGGAAGACCATAAGGAAAACATATTTCGAGTATGTGTTAAAGTGGAAAGGATGACCAATAGAATATGTTAGATGGGTAAGCAAAGCAAACATCCAGAAGCATGGAAGGTCAATGCAAGAGCTCATGGACAGGAGCCCGTGAATTTTTCAGCCAGAGGAGTATGATGTAGGAGCATCACCAACAAAGCACAAGTGGAGGACAACTAGGCACACTAGCACACATTTTGAAGAATTTTAAATTTTGAAGAAAGCGTATCACGCAAATATTCTGAAAGAAATTTTAATTAAAGGACCTCTTTAATGTTTTGGAGTTGGATGGTTCATGAAGACATTAGAGAATGTATTTTATTTTAATGTAGCTGAGTGCAATACATATTTGATGTATTTCATCTAATCTATCTGTCACAAATATTTATTGTAATAAATTCTAAGTAGTTGATAACTTTTAATTTGATAGGATATCTTTAGATTAGTTGGAGGGAAGAGCTCAAAGAGCCCCTCTTGTATAAATATTTGTGTTGTTGCCTAGAGAAAGTTTTTGAAACTATTGTATAGGTTGCCATTGTAGAGAAGTTGTTGGCATTCTAGTTATTGAGAGTTGTCTCCATTGTATTCGAGAGTGTAAAAATTACCGATAAGCAGTGTATGAACATATGTATATTTGAGTTGAATCAATATAACAGAGGATCATTTCCCCAAATGTGTGGTGTCGATGCGTCTATCTGAATGAATGAATGGCAGACTTTCTGTTTATTTGGAATTCTCTGTTATTTCCTCTTCTTGTGTTTATGAATGCATTTACATGGTTGAATGTATGAATTAATGAAGATTTATATAAGTTTCAATTGTTTCTCTTCTACGAGCAAGTGCAAGTGTGCATAGTGTCTGCAAGGAGTGCATTGACATAGTTTATTTCTACTCATAAGCTCAAAAGATATAACGTGAACTTATGTGTGCAAGGAGTGCATAGCATCCACAAGGTGTGCATAACAGAGTCCACTTTGACTTAGAAAGTTCTGGAGGATAGCTTGAAGGAAGTTACCCGCGAGGAGTGCGTGACCGAGTCTTTTGACTTAGAAGATCGGGAGGAGCAGTTGAATCTTCCCATAGAGTGGTTGGATTACAGAGGAAAACTTGTTGCAAGGAATGCACAAGCTGAGATTCGACTAAGTGTCGAAAAGAGTATTCAAAAGGGGAAAAGGTTTGAGAAGGGAACAAGCTCGGGAGGAAGAACGACGAGAAATATTCTAAGGAATATTCCTTTGATTTTTCCCAAAATCAGCAAAGCGAGATCCATCCAAGAGGGATTGGAATCATTCCAGAGTGCCATATATGGGAGAATTTGTGTGGAGAATTGACCAAGAGGTGTTTTGACATTTCAGAATTCAAATTATTTTGAAGTGTAGAGAGTTGGGATCGTCGAAGTCGTGAAATCGTGAGGTGAATCTTAATCGTTTTCCATGAGGAGACACGTGGCAGAAGATTAAAGAATATGAGATTTAGAGGTCTGGAGGAAGTAACTATGGAGTGAGTGAATTTTTACGAAGCCGTGAAACCTGAAACATGGCTGGACCATCAGATCCAGGGAGACACATGAAAGAGACCCACAAATTCAGAGAAATTTGTTTAAGAAGGAAAGATAAGAGGATGTTGCAGTATTTTTGGGGCCCGAAGTGATGAAGTGTTGGCCCAAGGTTATAGCTCGTGGTCACATTAATGGGAAGGATTATAGCACAAGGCTATTACTCACTAATCAGTTTCATTAAGAACTAGAGAGAAGAGTTGCAAGTAGTCTGAACTTTCACATGAAATCAAGGAGACCTGTAAGTGTATAAATTGCTTAGGGTTCATTGAAATTCCGAAGAACCAATTGGGTTTGGAGAGTATGAATATCCAAGACCAGGGGGTCACATAATCCCCATGAGAGAAGGGGGGGGGGTTGTCATCAGGAAAAAGATGTAAGAAGAACCAATGAAGGAAGAATCTGGACTTGCAATATATGCTCAATACAAAGGAAGCCAATGGTACATTGATAGTTGATGTTCAAAACACATGATAGGGGATCAAAACAAATTTCTCACCCTAAAAGAAGAAAAAGAAGGCGGTTTTATCTGTGTGGATAATGATTCTGAAAGGATAGTTGGAAAAGGTATTGTTAGTCTTGATGATGGAAAGACTAAAACACATAATTTCTTGTATGTTGAAGGTTAAAACTCAATATTCTAAGTGTCATTCAAATGTGTGATAAAGGTTACAACCTCACATTTAATTCTAAAGGATGTGAGATAAGCAAAGAAAGTTCAGTATTATTAGTGGAAAATGCAAAAAGAACCCCAAGAAATGTATATGTTATCGATGAAGTCAAATTAGAAAAATGTTGCATGGAACAAGTAAACAAAATTTGGTTATGTAATAGAAGGATGGGTCATATAAACTTTCACAATATAGTAAAAATCAGCAAGACATAAGCAATAAGAGATATTCCAAGGATCTCAAAACCTACAGACACTATTTGTAAGCGATCTCGGCACGAGAAGCAAGCAAGAGTTAGTTTCAAAACAAAGGAGTAATCAACATCAAATTCAATGGAACTTATACACACAAACCTCTATGGGATAGCCAAAAATTTTTTTTTTTTTAAGTTGGGAGTTAATTTATGTTGGTTATTGATGATTACACAAGAATGACATGGGTTACATTTCTCAAAGAAAAATCTAAATCATTTGAGAATTTTAAATCTTTCAAATCCCTAGTTGAAAATTAGACTGATTTAAAAATCAAGTTCTTAAGATCGAACAAAGGAGGTGTGTTTACCTCTTATGAATTTGATGAATTCTAAGAGAATCGTGGTATCAAGAGACATTTTTCAACAACAAGGACTCCACAACGAAATGGAGTTTTAGAAAGGAAGAATGGAACTTTACAAGAAATGGCTATAACAATTTTGAATGAAGCCAAACTACCAGAAACCTTTTGGAGAGAAGTAGTCAGCACAATAGTATACATTTTTAATAGAGAACAAATTAGAGTGAACAACAACAAGACACCTTATGAATAATGGAAAGGTGGACCAACTACAATCAAATACTTCAAAGTATTTGGGAGAAAGTGTTATATAAAGAGAAGTGAAGATAAGTTAGGCAAGTTTGATTCCCTAGTATATGAAGGTATCTTTCTTGGCTATGCATCTAGAAGTAAGGCCTACAAATGATACAACAAAATACTATGCAAGGTTGTAGAAAGTATTGATGTAAGATTCGATGAAGAAATACCTCGAAAGGAAAAGTCACAAAAAAATGAAGATCTAGAGGATACAATATACAAAGAATGAGAAAATGAATAAGAAGAAGAAGAATAAAATAAATAACGAGAAGAAATGTAATTCCAAGGTCCAAAGACACAATCTAGATTTGTTTAAAAGCGTCATCCAGAAAATCGGATTCTTGGTGATATAGATACAAGAGTTCAGACTAGAAGAAGATTGAACTTTTCTTTGTTATCTAAAATGGAGCCCAAGAACTTTGCACAAGATAGTGAAGATAAGCATTGGATTAGTGCTATGAAAGAATATTTAAATTGGATTGATAAGAATGAGACATGGAAAATTGTTCCCAGACCAAAATACAAGAATGTGATTGGCACCAAATGGGTTTTCAGAAACAAATTGGATGAAGATGGACAAGTAGTAGGAAATAAAAAAGGATTGGTCTATAAAGGGTATGCTCAAGTTGAGGTATTGACTTTGAAGAAAATTTTTCTCTAGTTGCAATATTAGAACCAATCAGAATGTTTTTGGCATTTGCATGTTTCAAGAACTTCAAATTCTATCAAATGGATGTCAATTCATCCTTTCTAAATGGAAAATTAGAAGAAGAAGTATATATTGAAAAACCATAAGGATTTCAATTGTCATAAAACAAAGATCATGCATGCAGACTAAATAAAGAACTATATGGACTAAAGAAGGATCCCAGAGCTTGGTATTCAAGACTTGACAAATACCTACAACAACAAGGTTTCAAAAGAGGAGTTGCAGACAACAATATTTACATCAAAACAAACAATAAAAATATGTTAATCATTGTGGTTTATGTGGATGATATCATGTTTGGAAGTAATGATGATAGAGTGAGAAAATATTTTGCAAAAGAAATGCAAAAACAATTTGAGATGTACATGCTTGGAGAATTGTCATTCTTTCTAGGGTTGCAAATTTCTCAATCCAACAAATACATGTTCATTTCTCAAAAGAAAAATACTAAGGAAATGTTGAAGAAATTTGGAATGGAAGATTGTGCACCTGTCAGTACACCCATGATCACAGGATGTAAGTTTAGAAAAGATGATGAATCCCCAAAATAAAATCAAACAATGTGCATGCCAATGATTGGAAGCCTACTATGTGTGACAACATCAAGGCCAGACATCATGCAAGAACTAGGATTGGTTGAAAGATTCCAATCTACACCAAAGGAGACACATGTGAAAGCAGTAAAAAGAATATTCAGATATCTGAAGTGCACATTGGACTTTGGTTTGTGGTATTCAAGAAGTAAGGACTCCACTCTAACAACATATACAGATGCAGATTGGGAAAAATATATTGATGAAAAGAAAATTGCTAGTGGAGGAGAATTTTTTTCGAGGCAACTATCTAGTATCATGGTTGAGAAAGAAGCAAACTTCAATATCTTTATCCATAGCAGAATAAAAATATATTGTAGAAGCAACATGTTGCACACAAGTTATTTAGATGAAGCATGAACTAAAGGATATCAAGGTAGAATATGATCAACCAATCTCAATCATTTATGAAAACACAAGTGCAATCAACAATTCAAAGAATCATGTTATGCACTCAAAGATGAAGCATATTCCCATAAAATACCACTTCCTAATAGAACGTGTAGTTGAGCAAAGTGTTAAGTTGGTGATCAAAATCTGGACCAGGGGTCAAATTTTAGCTCAAAAATCAATGTTCTTGGAATTGCCTCAAAACGAACGAGAGCGTATCCTTCATCATCATGAACCCAACGCAACTCGTTTGGGTTCAAATGGACATTGGGAGCGAGAGACATTGCAATCTGTTTGAATCGTCAAACAGGTAAAAAAAAGGACGCTGACTGGGCAGTCCGTACAGGCTGACGTGGCAGAGACCGTACGTCCGTACGCTGACATGGAAGAGGTGACATGGCAGTTTCGGATTGGATGATAGTTGGAAGAATCATTTGACGACATGTGGCATTATTTTGGCAAGTGTTTTGGTGCCACGTGGCCCAGTCATGGGCTGCCACGTGGCACCCCATTTTTGGCAATGGTTGGTCAAAATTTTATGGAGTCCGTGGGGATCGAACCCCGGACCTCCCCCTTTTGGTAGCGCTTTGGTAGTGTGTGGGATACCACTAGCCCACACGATGGTCCTTATATAGCCTATGTGTTTTATTACATTTGAATTGTATTGAAATGTGGCTTGGGGCGTGTCTAGGTTGGGGCTTAGCTCCAGCCCCGGTCACATACATTTAAATCATATGACCACCATTTTAAATGCGCACGCAAGAGTTTTCTAATTTTAAGTGGATAGCCCCGGTCGTATGTAATACCACATGACCATGTTTTTGGCACATGTTTTAAACAAATCCAAAGCCCATGGTTTTATGGGTATTACCATATGACCTTGACCTTGGCGCGGGGGTTAAGTTTGGTTTGTAACAAACGATTAGCCCATGGTTTCGGGTGCTTACCCATGTGATCTCGGCCTTGGTGGTTAGGGGCTAGGCGCGCCCTAACCGTCCTATAGTTTGATCCATTTTTTGGTTATGCACCGGTGCTAGGTTTAAGCATGCATTTTGGAGCGTGTTCTTGGTGGAACGTATAGGAGGTGCATTTTGGCGAACTAGAGACAACAAGTTTGAAGGAAGAGAATGGCAGGAGGCCTATCTTCTTCATTTTTTGGCTGAATGAGGTGCTGTAAAATCCCAGCTAGGGGTTTTTGGATGTTCTGAATCCATTGGCACTGTTTTCAAAGCCATTTGAAGACTTCTTTTGTAGGTTTTTAACCATTGAATTTTCAGGAAGCTCCAGGGAGCTTGAAACCCTCATTGGTTGAGGTCATGTTTTGGTGAGTCCAAATTTGTTTTTTGTGACTGAATAGTCATTTTTGGCTAATTAATATGCTCTGAACACATTGGGACAGGTTTCAGAGGCTTTTGAGGACTTTTACAGGTTTTTTTTCCAAAGAGAAGCTCAGGGAAGCTTAAGGCCACATGTAGAAGAGGTCATGCCTGAATGAGCCATGATCTGTTTTCAGAGTTTTATTAGTCATTTTTGGGGTTTTTATGTATTTTGATCCCAATGGTATAGTCAATATTTCCATTGGAGTTGAGAAACATATTGTAAAAGAATATTTGACAAATTAATCCCAGAGAGAAAGTTATTTTTGTTGTTGTATTTATGAAAACAACACATTTAATCTTGCAAAGTTCTCACACATAAACATTTAAAACAAGAAGCATAAACTTGGCACATAATTTATCTTTCATATTTTAACACATGAAGCAAGGTCTTGTAAAGTTTATTTTTTATAAAGTAGAGGGTGCTTGCATAGCATAACAAGTCAACCCATTATTTTCAGATCAGGTGGTATCAGAGCATAGTTTGTTTTGCTCATGTGTTTTCCATTGATAGCTTGAGATTTAGCTATTGGTATTTGTGCAAGTTTTGTGTTGAAGTTTGATATCTTGCAAGGATGGAGGAAGCTTCAAACATTGGTAGTTATCATACATATTCATTATCTAAATTCTTTGACAAAGAGATGTTGAAGGAGATTCTAACCATGAGAGATGTGATGAAAGAGATGTGTGAAGATAGAAAGGAGAGCATTGCCCTTGAAGAGCAGTTGATGGCCATGAAGGAGGAGAAAGACCAACTTCTTGAAAAGTTGCAAGAGATGGAGATTCAACTCCATGAGGCAAAGGAAACCCTTACCAAGTACATGCATGAACATAAGGTATGTAACGTTAGTTTATCTTCAAATTCCTCTCAAGATGAATGTTTTGGTGTTTTTGAAAATCACACAAGAGGAATAGGGTCCAACTTATTGTTAAAAATGGGCTATGAAGGTAAAGGGTTAGGCAAGCATGCACAAGGCATTGTTGAGCCTATTGTTTATGAAGAGAGACCCAAGTATTGTGGTCTTGGATATGAACGAAGAGATGGAACAAATTCCAAAGTTGAGAAGACAAGGGAAAAAGTTCCAAGAACAAATTTTGTTTCAAGTTCACCTCCTCAAGAAGGCTATAAAGGTGAAAGTTCAAGAAATTTTGTTGAAAGTTCAATCCCTCCAGCATGAAAAGTTTGTGTTCAAGATGAATGCAAATGTGTGAAACGAAAGAGTTGTGACAGTGATGAGGACAAGAAAATTGTTGTTGGTCTTCAAAGGAGAGCTTGTAACTCTTCAAATTCACCTCCTCAAAGAGGCGATAAAGGTGAATGTTCAAGGTATAATTCTGCTTATCATTTAGTTGCTTTTGATTATGTTAAGCATGATAAATTTGTATGTAAAAATGGAAGAAAGAATCCATGTACATACTGTGGTTTATATAACCATCATATTTCAAAATGTTGGAAAATAATGACCAATTTTAAGAAACTTTATAAGCAAAGACAATGTGAAAAGAGGATGCAAAAGATTTGCACTCATTGTCAGAAGAGTGGTCATCTCATTGACCAATGTTGGACATTGCATCCAACCACTCATCCACAACACAAGAAGTAGTTGGATAAAGAGATTGGCAGGAATGGAAGAGGAGATTCCATCATTGATGTGAGTCAAGATGATTCACAAGAAGACGATTTTCAGCAGAAAAAGTCACCATTGAGTTGGCTTGGTAAGAAATGGTTGGATTTCTTGAGCAAGTAAGGATTGCATTTTCTATTGTAAATGCACTTTTCAGACTTATGTGTGCATTTATGAAGAGAGTATGACAAGTTGCAGTAGTTTATCACAATTTGTATGATGCAAGTTTTCATGTGAATGCAATTCATGTGAAGGCATTCTTGTTGTTGCACAACTTCGCCAAGAGGATGTAAAAGCGGAGTATGATGTTCACTTGTTATAGCCATATATATTTTTCATATTCATCTCTTATGTACCCACATGTTTTGGGTTTATGTACTTATGTTTGTACTAGAAGGAGAGTTGAAGAGTCATGCACATGCATTTGTTTTTGTATGTATAAGCAGTGAACCTGGTGATAGTTTATCATGAATGGATCATGATTAAAACATGATTGTGTATCATGTATGTCGACTTGTCAGTTTGGGAAGGTTGATATGTTTCAAATGAGTCTCGATTGGTGTTGATGATGTCTCGAAGACTATGTGTGTCGATCATGTTTTTCGACTTGTGTTTAATCGATGGTGTTTNACCATGTGATTTGATGAAGTACAAGATGCGACAATTTGATTGAAGAGAAAAAGACTTTGTTGGCATCATTTTCAGTCTTGTATAAATTTGTTTTCAAGATTGATGGTTTTCTTGGCTTGTGACAAGAGGTCGCAGGAAAGTTTCTGCAGCCATTGGAGAGCGGATTGTGTTGACGTCAAAGAGTTCGAAAGAGGGACTTGATTCTCAGTGGGAAGGTTGGCAGTCTTTCAAGCACAAAGAGAACAGTGGGTCAGCAGCAGCCAGAGAACAGTGGTTGAAGGACATAGTCAGTTGCAGTGCAAGGCATGTCAAGGTATCCAGGTGATTGTCGAAAAGACTTTTCAAGTAGAATTAGTTGATAGAACTTGAAAGTAGAGGAGTATTGAATCTCAGATAGATAATCATAAACTTTTGTGGGTCCAAAAGCCTTTCAGTGGGAAGGCGTGATCAAAATCTGGACCAGAGGTCAAATTTTAGCTCAAAAATCAACGTTCTCAGAATTGCCTCAAAACGAACAAGAGCGTAGACCTCATCATCACGAACCCAACACAACTTGTTTGGGTTCAAATGGACGTCGGGAGCAAGAGATATCGTGATCTATTTGAATCGTCAAACAGGTAAAAAAAAGGACGCTGACTGGGTAGTCCGTACAGGCTGACGTGGTAGAGACCGTACGTCTGTACGCTGATGTGGTAGAGGTGACGTGGTAGTTTCAGATTGGCTGACATTTGGATTAATCATTTGACAACACGTGGCATTATTTTGGCAAGTGTTTTGGTGCCACGTGGCCCATTCATGGGCTACCACGTGGGACCCCATTTTTGGCAATGGTTGGTTAAAATTTTATGGAGTCTGTGGGGATCGAACCCCGGACCTCCCCCTTTTGGCAATGCTTTGGTAGTGTGTGGGCTACCACTAGCCCACATGGTGGTCCTTATATATATTATGTGTTTTATTACATTTGAATTGTATTGAAACGTGGCTTGGGGCACATCCAGGCTGGGACTTAGCCCCAGCCCTGGTCGCATACATTTAAATCATATGACCACCATTTTAAATGCGTGCATGGGAGTTTTGTAACTTTAAGTGGATAGCCCCGGTCGTATGTAATACCACATGACCATGTTTTTGGCGTGCGTTTTAAACAAATCCAAAGCCCGCGGTTTTATGGGTATTACCATATGACCTTGACCTTGGCGCGGGGGTTAAGTTTGGTTTGTAACAAACGATTAGCCCATGGTTTCGAGTGCTTACCCATGTGATCTCGGCCTTGGCGGTTAGCGGCTGGACGTGCCCTAATCGTCCTATAGTTTGATCCATTTTTTGGTTATGCACTGGTGCTGGGTTTATGCACGTGTTTTGGAGCGTTTTCTTGGTGGAATGTACAGGAGGTGCGTTTTGGTGAACCAGAGACAACAAGTTTGAAGGAAGAGAATGGCAGGAGGCCTATGTTCTTCATTTTTTGGCCGAATGAGGTGCTGTAAAAGCCCAACTAGGGGTTTTTGGACGTTCTAAATCCATTGGCACTATTTTCAAAGCCATTTGAAGACTTCGTTTGTAGGTTTTTAACCATTGAAGTTTCAGGAAGCTCCAGGGAGCTTGAAACCCTCATTCATTGAGGTCATCTTTTGCTGAGTCCAAATTTGTTTTCTGTGGCTGTATAGTCATTTTTGGCTAATTAATATGCTCTGAACACATTGGGATAGGTTTCAGAGGCTTTTGAGGACTTTTACAGGTGTTTTTTTCCAAAAGAGAAGCTTAGGGAAGCTTAAGGACACATGTAGAAGAGGTCATGCCCAGATGAGCCATGATCCGTTTTCAGAGTTTTATTAGTC
>JASDQU011245268.1:12250-36911 GCA_032191745.1 Picea mariana
ACTTCTAATCCAAATTCATGATAACACATGCTTCCAATATTTGGTTGATTAGTGCCTTGATTATTTGTATGGGATATATATATGTATATATATTTTTTTACTATAATCTTGTTCAATCTAAAAGATATACACATTTTCTCTAACATCCATCTTTCAATAGAAATGTCGGCTACACCTGTGGACCTGCACACCTTATACACTTGTGGACCTTCACACCTGCTACACTTGTCATCAATGAATTACTTCCTATCTTTTTGAATGCCAAGGTCACCATCCCACTCAAGACAAATCGCTATTGTAAGTTGTTTTTAAAAATAACTTCTTGCATCTTGTTGAGAAAGTAGAGACATTGTAATATGGCATTACCATATTACAATGTAATATGGTAATCCCATACTACATTGTAATATGGAATTACCATATTACAATGTAATATGGTAATCCCATACAACATTGTAATATGGCATTACCATATTACAATGTAATATGGTAATGCCATATTACAATGTGATATGGCATTACCATAGGACATTGTAATATGCAATATGGCATTACCATGTTACATTGTAATATGGTATACCATATTACAATGTAATATGGTAATACGATATCTCATGTATTTTTATTTTTTAACTTAAAGGACGTGTCGCAATATCAACAATAGTTCGTCGGAAACCAATTTTTATTCGTCGCAATTTGCCACAGTTTTGTGTCACACATACAACATCTGTGTCATAAGTTTTTGTCTTGGCATAAATTTTCGTCGTTATTGCCACGCTTTTGCGTCACAACTTTCCACAATTTTTTTTACATTTCCATAGTTTTTCGCCACAATTTTCCACACTTTTGCGTCACACATACAACATCTGCGTCATAAATTTTTGTCTTGGCATGAATTTTTGTCGCCATTGCCACGCTTTTGCGTCGCAACTTTCCACATTTTTTTTTACATTGCCACGGTTTTTCGTCACAATTTTCCATGCTTTTGCATCACACATGAATCATCTGTGTTGTAAGTTTTTGTCTTGGCATAAATTTTCATCGCTATTGCCACACTTTTGCATCACAACTTTCCACAATTATTTTTACATTGCCACGGTTTTTCGTCGTAATTGCAACAAAGTTTCGAACCAATTTCGATGATACATAGGGCTAAACCATATTGGTAGTGATGACACATGGAGAGATAATTTCGTTGTTGTTTCCATGAACACCTGGTTCGTGGATATAGCGACGAAAAAATAACAACGAAAAAAATTCTTCGCTTTTGTGGAAATTGCGACAGATAAGTGTGGAAATATAAACGAAAAACCATCACAAATTTGGTCATATGTACTAGTGTAAGCTTGTGATTGGATAGAGACACTGCATAGAGGAGAGAACTGACAGAAAGCTTAGGAGAAATAGCGTTGAAGAGATCATGCAGAAGCCAAAGGGATTTTGGAGGAATATTGTTCGTTGATGTATTTCTCGGGATAATACAGGACCTTAAAAATGAACTCGAACTAGAGGTTGGAAGAAATTAAGTCCCAACCATCATATCAAGAGTGATAATCCTCAACCATGGATCAAATCCAAACATAATTCAGAACTTCACCACTTTAGTGATCATTAGAAACAAGTATCCGGTTATACCAGTTGCAGGAATCAACAATAAACAACAAAGAACAATATTGATCATTGGATCAAAACAAGAGAATTATAGGATGGTAAAAAATGAAGAATAATGTTGATCATTTCATAAAAATAAGATCACGATTGGATGGTAAAAAAAAAGAAACGATGTTGATCATTGGATCAAAATGAAATCATGATCACACAGCTCAAATCTAAGATTAGATGACAACCAAAAATGGCTAAGTATCATATTCTATCTATATCATTTAAAAATTTCTAAGTATGGTTCATTATGGAGGTAATGAAAGTTGGGGATGCATTTTGATGACACCATAGAAGATATGTGAGTTCGTGAGCCCGAGAAAAATTGCCTAAGAATTTTTCTAATTATAGGTTCATCTTGGAGGGTGTGGAAGTTGGGACTACATTTTGATGACACCCAAGAAGTCATGTGATTCTACAAGTTTGAGAGTCCACGAACCCATCACATAAAATAATTCTAAGTAAAATTCCAAGTATGGTTCATTATGGAGGTAACGAAAGTTGGACGTGCATTTTTATGGCACCCGAGAAGAGATGTGAGTCTGCAAGTATGAGAGTTTGCAAACCCGAGAAAAGTCACTTAAAATTTCTCTAAGTAGAGGTTCATCTTGGAGGCTACGGAAGTTGGGCGTGAATTTTGATGACACTTGAGAATACATGTGAGTCATCAAGTCCAAGAGTCTGTAAACTCGTCACATGAAATAATTCTAAGTAAAAGTCCATGTTTAAAATGGATAAGAACCGTCCACTCAATGGTTGATTATATTCAAACCGTTGATTTGTCTAAAGATCCTATATTAGATAAGGGCCATCCTTCTCGACACCTGATTAAGTCTGGCCATTGATTTATTTGGATAATTAAGACATGATAAATGGTCCTCTCCAGATTTGAAGTAAAAATAGACCATTCATATCATCAGGCGATTAAGTCAAATCAATTGGATCAATATCTTCTTAGGAGTAAGGTAGGCCATTGGATCAACTCATGGGTGCAATTTCAACCGTTTTTGAGTAAAAGTTAAAGTGGGTTGAAGGAAACACATAGGTGCCTAAAAGAGTTAGGCATGAATAAGATATATATGCACATCGAAATCAATGGTCAAGATTTAATATTGATCTCAATTAGATGGTAGTCGAGTATCTATGAAAAAAAATATCAATTCAACAAAGAAATTGACTGTTTTAGTCAATATCATGAAGGGTTGTCAGATCGATCATTGCATAAGAAATATTGAAATGAGAAAAAATAAAATATAATTAATTTACAAGGAATTTAAAGTCGATTAGGTTAATTTTTTATTATAGTCTATTGTAAATGAAGAGGCACATTTGTTCATTGAAAAGACACAATGGTTCAATGATGCACACCATTTGAAAGGATACATAAACTCATAAGAATGAAGAATGAAAGTGTGACTCATGAGATATCTGAGTATATCTGAAGTAGAGTCACCAGAATATATGAGAGTAAAAATAAAAATTGTGCAGTGAAGGTGGAAGGGAGGAGCTAGGAAGGACTGTAGTTCTATTCAGCCAGAATCCTGAAACATCAGAGGATTGGTGCCTCCTTTCAATTTGGTTCTTGAAGAAAACATGGATTTGCATTCTCCTTTCATGTTGGTAATTGAAGAACACATGGGGTAGGTGTCTCCTTTCAATTTTGTGATTGAAGAATACAGGGTTGGAGCCTCCTTTCAAGTTGGTTCTTAGAGAATCATGGAGTTGTAGCTTCCTTGAGTAGGTTCTCAAAAAAGAAGGGGATTTGTGTCTCCAATATTTGGTGCTCTAAAGAGGGTTGGTGTCATTCACAATCACAAATTATTCTTTATAAACTTTGTAAATATTGTTAATTATATTTATATAATTGATTTTAAATACAATTCCATCATTGATTTATTGTGCTGATTAATAAAATAACAAAGTGTTGGCCCTTGACCAATTTTTGGGAGATTCTTGGTCAGCTTGACCTATTTTGGGGATTCAATAGCCCGTTGAATGAGGAGCACAAGGTGAAGTGGAGATCACGGGATCTTGACCCCTTTTTGGGTCCTTTTTGGGTTTTTGGGATTATGTAATGGGATTGGGATGTTGGCCCATGGGTTTACCCATGTTTAGGCCTATTTTGTAATATATAAATAGATGCTTAGGCTAGATAGAAGTGGTGGTGCATCTATGTGGTGTATGCAAGATAGATAAGTGCTACGTGAAAGTATGGTTTGTATATTCTCTGTGCATACTATGAGAGACTTACAGAGCTAGGTGCAAGGTATTGTAATAGGATGTGAAGTGCTTTGTGTTGTAAGGCAAGGAAGGAGGATCTAGCGAGGTGCGTAGATCTCTTGTCCTAGGCGAAGTAGGGTTTTTGAGGCTCTATGCTTGTAACCAATTGAATGAAGAAAATAAAGAAGAAGAGTTGGTGGACATAGCCCCAGGGTGGGGGTGAACCATGTAAACATTGTGTTGTTTCACTTTGTGCTTGTCCTGATGTGTTTACAAATTCTCTTGCTAACTGCTTTGATATAGATAGATAGATTTTCTATGCTTTGTTATATAAATGTTAGATCTGAATTCTATGAATGTGCTTAGTGCTTGCTTCTGCTAGATCCGATCCATCTGTTTGTGCTAGTGCTTAAATACATTAGATCAGTGTGAATGTTGCGAAGCTCTATTTCATCAGCGAAGTAGATATTGATTGCATATTGAGGAACCAACGGTGCCAAGTGCTCTATTAAGTATCATAATCACAGATATGTGTCCCAACTAAGGTTGCAAGCACCTGAGTCTCGCAACCACCCCTACCTCTACCTCGAGTGAGACTTCATCTGCTTTGCAGGTGTTGCTGAAAGGGCCGGTAGTTAGGGTTTTGTTGGTGCGTTGTTGTAGTTTTGAACCCTGGGTCTGCCCCTGTGCCAACACAAAGTAATTACTAATTGTTTAAAAATGTAATAATGATTTACCCCCCCCATCTCAGTATTTCCAACAATTGGTATCAGAGCACGTTCATTCACCATGATCTAATCACTGGAAGGTACATCCTGAAGAATCCAATGTATCAACAACAAGGAATGTCATCCAAAATAGCACCACTGTTCATAGGAGATGATTATGATTTTTGGACAATAATGATGAAGAGTCATCTGATGACACTTGGATTTTCTATTTGGAAGTATGTAGAAGATGGATACATTGCACCATCTTCCCCACCAACTTATTCTAGTGAAAATAAGTTATGCAATGACAATTCAAGAGTTGTTAATGCCATTTTAAGTGGATTATCCAAAAATGTATTTGTAAAAGTAATGCACTAAAAATCAAGCAAATAATTATGGGACAAACTTAAAGTTATTTATGAAGGATATAGCAAGGTAAAACAAAACAAAATTCAAACACTTAGAGAACAATTTGAAAATTTAAATATGAAGGAAGAAGAAAATATTGCAGAATATCTTGAGAGAGTAGATAAGTTAGTTTACTTAGTCAGAGCATTGAGAGAAACAATAGACGATAAATTTATTGTTCAAAAAGTGTTGACACCGTTTCCTATGAGATATGATTCCAAGATCTCTACCTTAGACGATAGAAACAACCTTGAAAAACTCACTATGTATGAGCTCCATGGAATCCTCATAACCTATGAGACGAGGACAATGAAAGAAAGGCCATATAAAAGTGAAATGGTCTTGAAAGCAAGAAAAACTAAGAATAATTAGGAGCAAGTGTCCAATAAAGATAAATCATAAATATTTGATGAAGAAGTAGCAAACTTCATGAAAAAGCTTGAGAAAGGAATCGGTAAATTCAAAGGAAAAATACCTCTTAAATGTTTTAACTGTGGAAAAGTTGGACATTTTGCCAACAGATGTCCCTATCCAAAACAAGAAGAAAGTGATGGTGAAGAAACTTACAAAGAGAACAATAAGAGAAAAATTAGAAACAAGAATAAATTCCAAAAAAAGAAGAAAACCTTATACACCAAACAAGAAAACAACTCATCTGAAGTAAGTCAAGGAGAAGAAAAAGAATCAGAGCATCTATTTATGGGTATAGAGAAACATGATATTCCTACTAAAGATAATTTTGGTAGGGATGAAGACTCTGAAGGGGAAGGTGAAGTAGATCTTGAAGCATAATTTCTTAGTACTTTGGAAGATATCAAACAATATAAAAATAAGACTAAGTCACTAAAATGACAATTACTAGAGTTTGAGGAAGCACGAAAATCAAGAGAATGAGAAATCTCAAAATCAATCAAGGGAAATGAACAAATCATCATTGACTTGAAGACTCAACTCCAAGAATCCAAAATGATATAAGAGATATTAATTGGACAAGTTAATGAAAAATAAAAAGATTGTGAGAAGCGAGAAGCTCAAATTGTCCTTTTGAAAAAGTAACTTGAGAAAGGAAAGAATCACTCAAGATTTGAAAACAATTCAAATTATTGGATGACATTCTGAACAAGCCAAGGTCACCAAATGACAAGACATGATTGGGATATACTGAATATTTAACATGTATGAAACAAAGGACAAACAAAAGTCCAATTAGTTATGCATATGCTCTTAAAAGATCCTTCAGAAGAGAAGATAACAAGGAAAATATGAATCCATTGAACACTTTTCAAAATAAACATAAATCAACACTCCCTACTAAAGAAAAAAATGACAATAAGAATACAATCACTAGAAGGAACCCCCCTAATAGATATATATTTATTGGATATTTCTACTCTTGCAATAAATTTGGACATAAGGAAATACACTGCAAGGCTTATGGTCAATACAATCATAGAAATGCCAAAAGATATAAGAACAATAAGTACAATGCAGAGAAGAGAAACTACAACTCTTTTTCTCCTTTGCAAAACTTCAATATTGAATTCCAAAGATGCAACAATTATGGTTATAATGCCAATGAGTGTAGATTTCCAAAGTATTCCATGAAGGAAAGTATATCCAACATTAAGGAAACTTATAAGAAGATATGGAGAAGAAAATCTAAAGTACAAAGAAAGAAAGATGATGAAGATATTGCACCTGAAATTGATAAAATTAACAAGAGGATAATGATGGGTGAAGTGTCTGATAAGGAATATGAAAATTAGATTTATGCATATAAAGTGGATCAAGCTCAAGAAAATAAAACTCCTAATGAAAAATGTGACACAATTACAGAACTTGATAATTTCCTACAAATAAATTATCCATTACCCAACAAATGGAAAATGTAAAAAGAAAATTCTAAAGAAGGAAATGAAGATAGCTATTGAAAAATAGTTGTATGATCTTGGAACACTCTTGAAAGAAGATAAAGGGAAACATAAACTAAAGGATATCTAGTGCATCATTGAACCAGTCTGGTTAGAAAAGGATTATAGCCTAAATATTATGGAAAAACATGTTAGGATACGATCCTAACCCCTCTCCATGGGTCATTAGTTAGTAGTATATATTTTCTATTTAATAAAGGCCGACATTAGTTAATAAGTCCTAAGAATAAGTCAATGTCAGAAGACCTAATAGAAGCTTCTTCTTCTAGAAATATCCTCCCCTAGAATTTTCCTTAGAAGGTAGAATTAGTATAAATAGGAGGAGGCATTATATATTTTGTCTTGGAGATTATTGTAATAGAGATCTGCTCTGCTAGGGGTTTCCCCCTTAAAGAGGAAAGTGAACATTGCTATCATAATAAATTTTTTATTCTTGGTGATTAGTCTGGTGTTCTTCTGATACTTTATGGATACATCATCATTATTATGTCATTGGCTCCTAGATATTTTATGTCATGCATAATATATTGTATCATGATTATTGCAAGTGGTATCAGATCTCTTTCCAAGGAAATACTTGTGTGATAATTTTTTTTTCAAGGTAGAGACGTATTCTGATGATTTTAAGCTACAAAGATCTATCATTACATGCATAAACCCATAGTCGGGGAGTGATACACGCACTAAATGAAAGTGGTTTTTAATCACACATTTGTTTTCCACCCTTGTAACCCTTGTTGGTACCCCTTCAAGTTGTATCACATCAGTCAAAACCTATATACAGATGAACCTAGGCATCTTGAAGCCCTTCGCAGATAAATTGATCGACCTCTTGACTATTATAGTGTCACCGAGAATAGAACTCGGGAAGTGAATCTCTATTACATGGGTATTCGATTAGTATGGATAAGGGTACGGTCTATACTCCTTAGTTGGTTCCCTAATATATTAGGTTGAGTACTACTGTTGCACCCTGGACATATATAAGAGATATATAACACAGGGAAAACCCTTGAATGTAGATTCCCTACAAAATCTAACCCTTGGTAATTGAAAAGAGAAAAAATACAATATCTATTGAAGTGCAACCTTGACGTATGCATTGGGGTTGCAAAATTACTACATCTTTTGTCTTGTTAAGAATTTGGGTACTCCACCTCTGTAGTATTCTTTAGTTTGGAGTATAACTTTGCAGCAGTGGAAAAAAATGTATGGTCCTATCAACACCCTTATTTGTGACCTATCCCATTTCATTCCTCTCTTCATTCTGATCGCAATGGTACCCTTCAATTTTAATCCTTTTTTTCCTATGGACCCAACCCCCTCTAGGACGCCTTTCTTGAGACCTATCCCATTGGATTCCTCTCTTTGTCCCAATCAACCATGTACCTATCAATTTTAATCCCATTTTTTCCACCCTGACACATCTAGTGATACCTAAGCCTTCACCATGCCTACCACTCACTCTCAGTCCCAAGAAACCTTAGACGATAGAATGTCCCACCTGGAACAACAAATTGCAGACAACATGACTTCCCTCCGCAATGAATTTACCATAGCCCTTGATGAGCAAGTCAACATATTGGTGCAACTCTTCAGGGGTAATAATTTTGATCCAACCTGAGAAGAAATTAACTCTTCTCATTATGAACATACTCAGTCCTCTCGATCCCCTTGGGGTTATCCACCTTCTTGGAATAAGGTTCCCAAAGTTGATATGCATAAATTTGATGGTTCCAGCCTAGCCGGGTGGGTTTCTCAAATGGAGTAATACTTCTCCCTTCATGATATTCGAGATGATGAGACCAAACTCCATGTAGGGGTTTTATACTTGGATCAAGAATGCTTGAAGTGGTGGAAGTGGTATAAGAAATTCTATCTAGGACCTCTCAATTGGAACATGTTCTCCAAAGCAGTTTGTGCTCGTTTTGATATGGAACAACAATTTTTGGGCCGACTCAGTAATCTACACCAAATTGGATATTTCATAGACTTCATCATGACATTTAACAATTGGCTATCCATACTGAGGGCTTATCTGATGAATTTTACCTTGAATGTTTTATCAGTGGTCTAAAAGAAGCTATTAAGGCTCATGTGAGCATGCATCATCCTACTACCTGGTTGCAGGCATGTCAATTATCGAGGGAAGAAGAGACCATCCTTTAGGTTCCATATTTGAAGGTTCCATTTAGCACTCATCCTCGCCCAGGAGCTACCCCTTCTCTGACCCAAAATTTGAAGGTCCAAAAGGTCTCTCCCGCCGAAATGGTAGAACGTCGCAAGAAAGGCCTTTTCTACTATTTTGATTAAAAGTATACACCATGGCATAAATGTCGAGAAAAAACATTCTTCCAGATTGATGCCTCAACTTCCTCTTCCTACGAAAACATCCATCATGTGAGATTTCAGACCCAGAGGTGTCGAAGATCCAATTGTCAGACCAATGGAATATGTGGAACCATTCATCTTTATTCATGCACTCTCATGTATTTTGACCCTAGATACATTGAATATCAAGGGATACATTAAGCATAGGGAAGTTGTGGTATTGATTGATAGTGGTAGCACCCATAATTTTATTCATCACATGATCACGAATGAGATCCATTTCATTGTCCTCCCTATTTCTAATTTTCAAATCATCATATCTAATGGTGGTACAATGAAGTGTGGGGGTCACTGTGAGAATCTCAAACTCCAAATGGGTGATTACCATCTGAAAACCCACATGTTCTCTATTTCCATGGGTGGTTGTGATATTGTATTAGGAGTGGAATGGATTCTTACTCTCGGGTTGATCACAATGGATTATCAATAATTATATATGAGATTCACCCAAGAATATCACCCCTATACTCTCAGGGGTATCCAAGAGGGGTATCCTGAAATCATGATCTCTCATAGGATGGAAAAAATATTGAATAAAGGACACCATGGTGTGATTGCTCAATTTAATTCTATTCAGGTCACTGAACATGCCTCTTAGGTAGTTCCTCATAGCCTGCAACTCATCTTGGACAAGTACCCCAAGATATTTGATATTCCTACAACCTTACCCCCTTCTAGGGGTGAGCATGATCATAGCATCCCTCTCATTCTGGGAAGCCAATCCTCCAATATACGTCCATACAAATACCCTTTTCTTAGAAAAATGAAATAGAAAAGATGGCACATGAATTACTGGAGGCAGGGGTAATATTCCCTAGTATTATCCCATATTCTTCACGAGTGGTGATGGTTTTAAAGAAAAAAGGTACTTGGCTCATGTTCCTTAGTTTTCGTGCCCTAAATAAATTGGCCATCAAAGATAAATTTCCCATTCTTGTCATTGATGATTTGCTAGATGAACTCCAAGGTTCTTGTGTATTCACCAAATTGGACCTTTGCTCCGGCTATCACCAATTATGGATGAAGGATGAATACATTATGAATACTCCTTCCATAACTCATGAGGGACATTATCAATTCTTGGTCATGCCTTTTTTCTTTTTCAATTCTCCATCCACCTTCCAAAGTCTCAGGAATAATCTATTGAAACCTTACCTTCGAAAGTTTGTATTGGTTTTCTTTGAAGACATCCTAATTTATATCCACACTTGGGATAACCATCTTCTTCATGTAGAAAATGTCCTTCACTTGCTACAAGAAAACCAATTCTTTGTCAAAATGACCAAATGTTCGTTTGGCGCCAACGAAGTGGAATACTTGGGGAGCATTGTCAGCAACGATGGGGTAAAAGTAGACCCCCAAAATATACAATCTATGCAATAATGGTCGCTCCCAACAACCTTAAAGAACCTAAGAGGTTTTCTTGGTCTCACCATCTATTATAGGAAATTTTTCAAGCATTGTGGAAAAATTGCTAAGCCCTTTACTGACACTCTTAGGAAGAATGCATTTCATTGGACACATGTTGTTGAGCAAGTCTTCATAGATTTAAAGAGATCCATGTGCACTACCCCTTTCCTAGCATATATTGACTTTAACAAAACCTTTGTGGTGGAATCAGATGCTTCTGGAATGAGTATAGGTGTTGTGCTCACCCAAGATGGTCAACCCTTGGCCTTTACTAGCCAAGCATTGAGTGGTCACAATCTGGGATGATCTACGTATGAAAAATAAATGTTGGCCATTCTACATGTGGTACACACCTAGAGATCATATCCCTTGGTATGTCATTTTCATATTAAAACAAATCACCATTGCCTAAAATTTCTTTTGGAGCAACAATTATCATCCCCATAACAAAATAAGTGGCAGAAAAAAATGTTGGGTTATGATTATGAAATCATTTACAAAAAGGGAAAATATAACATAGTAGCAGATGAATTGTTAACACAACATGAGGAGGATCGATCCCTCTTTTATTTATCGTTATTGGTCCTTGATTTGATTGAAGAAGTGCGCTAAGAGTGGCTAACACATTAGACTACCTCCAAATTAATTCAACATCTTTAGGTGGACCCTAATCCTCCCACTGGCTACACTTGGTAGAATAATATTATCCAATATAAGGATTTCATGGTTCTCTCACCCTCCTTAGAACTCAATCTCGGGCTCTTAAATGACTTGTACTCCTCAGCTATAGTAAGTCATTCGTGATTCCAAAAGACATATGCTTGTGCTCATCATTCTTTTTTTTGGGCAGGCAAGAAGAAATGCATACTTCAGTTTGTCACAGAATGTGATGTGTGCCAATGTAATAAAGGTGAAAGAGTAAAGTCTCTAGGCATCCTACAACCCTTACCCATTCCATCTTCTTTGTGGACAAAAATCTCCATGGATTTTATAGCGGGCCTTCCTAAACTCAGGAACAAATCTTTCATCACGGTGGTGGTTGATACCCTCTCCAGGTATTCTCATTTTTGTCCCCTACCTCACCCTTTCACAACTACACTCGTAGCACAAATCTTCCTTGATAAAAATTTCAAGCTACATGTCATGCCAACCTCTATTGTCTTTGATCATGACCCAACTTTAACCAACACGTTTATCCAAGAATTTTTTAAATTGCAAGGAACCCAACTTAAAATGAGCACGTCTTATCACCTCTAGTCTGACAACCAAATGAAAGTAGTCAAATTGTTTTTGGAAACCTACTTGCGTTGTTTTTCTTCAGAAAAAAACACCAGTGGATGCATTGGATTCTCTTGGCATAATGGTGGTATAATACTTCCTATCATTACGTATCTTCCTGACACATCCAAGGTCCAATATATCGATACAATGTTGGAAGGATGTACAACCACTCTAGTGGCTCTAAAGGATAACCTCCACATGGCCCAAATTCGCATGAAGAAACAGGAAGACCAAAATCATTCAAAAAGGGTTTTTTAGGAAGGTGTTCAGGTGTTTCTCAGGCTCCAACCATATAAGAAAACCTCTCTCAAAGCTCAAGGAAATCACAAATTGGAACCTAAGTTTTATGGACCCTACCAGATCATCAAGCATATTAGTTTTGTGGCTTACAAATTGGCCCTTTTGGCTACTTCCAAAATCCATCTGGTGTTCCATTTTTCTTGTATGAAGAAAGTGGTGGGATAGAATTGTAGAGTCCAAACCATCCTACCAGAATTATATGAAGAAGGTTCTATGTGGCTCCAACCAGAAACAATAATGAATAACTGTGAGCATTGGCTTTGTGGCCACACTATCAAGGAATTGTTGATCAAGTGGAAGGACACAACACCAAAGGAGGTGACCTAGGAACCCACAACCATACTTCAACATTTTCCGCACATGTACCCTCGAGGACAAGGTTGGTTTTAAGGGGGAGGGCATGCTAGGATATAATCCTAACCACTTTCTATGGGTCATTAATTAGTAGGATATTTGTTCTATTTAATAAAGGTCAAAATTAGTTAATAATTCCTAATAATAACTCAATGTAAGAAGACCTAATAGAAGCTTCCGCTTCTAGAAATTTCTTCCTCTAGAAGTTTCCTTAGAAGGTAGAATTAGTATAAATAAGATTAGGAGGCATTGGATATTTTGTCTTGGAGATTATTTTAATAGAGATATTTTGTGTTGGAGGTTGCCCCGTCGAAGAGGCAAGTGAACATTTCTATCATAATAAAGTTTCTATTTATGGTGATTATTCTAGTGTTATTCTAGTGTTCTTCTGATATTTTCTAGATATATCATTATTATTATGTCATTTCCTACTAGATATTTTATGTTCTACATAATATATTGCATCAATATTATTGCAAAACATGTATTGAGTACTTGAGAAAGAAGTACAATGGCAAATGAAAGGTCTAGTTTCTCTTGAAAAATATTGATTAGGGAAGAATTGTTGACAAGAGGAGTTGCAGAATATAAGAGGGAAGTTTCCTTCTACATTGATGTTCAAGATGGAGAGATAAACAACAAAAGAAACAATCATAATATCCATTTAAAATTCATTAGAAAATAAGCACTTGGACAAGGGGAATATACCTTTAGGGGGAGTATAACCTCAGAGAAGAGTGAAGAAACAAATCGTTTTGTTATTGTTGTCAAATTGGGAGAGACAAAAATAAAAACAAGTTAGCTCAAAGAACTCAAAATAATACAAAATACACATTCACATGGGGAGAGAAGCAGTAAGAGTTTCACTCTTTTTCATTGATGTCAAAGGGGGAGAAAATGCAAAAACTCATTTTTTTTACAGATATGTTGCCCTCAATGCCAAAGGGGGAGATTGTTGAAATTATTGATTGTGTATTTTCATTGATGGCAACATGAATCAAACATGGACAATAATAAAACATGGACAATCATATGTTGATGAGGTTGATGACAAGGAAGGAATAGAGGAGTCCCTCAGATTACCATATCATGAATAAGATATCTCAGGTGGATCAATGTAGAGAAGCTTCGAAGAGATAGCCTTGTGATTGGATAGAGTCAATGCATAGATGAGAGAATTGACAAAAAGCTTAGGAGAAATAACAGTGCAAAGATCCTGCAAAAGACAAAGGGGTCAAGGAAGAATCATTTACGTTGATGTAGTTTTCAGGACAATCTAGGACCATCGTATTGAGGTGGAACCAAGGCATGGGAGAAATTAAGTCCCATCCTCCATATCAAGAGCAATAATCCTCAACCATATATCAAAGGAATCAGACTTCAAAACTTTGCCACTTCATAGATCATTGGAGACAAGTATTTGAATATACTAGTTGTACGAATAAACATTAAAGAACACAGAACAATGTTGATCGTTAGATCAAAATAAGAGCACAATTGGATGGTAAATAAGGAAGAACAATTTTGATTCTTGGATCAAAACAAGATCACGATCAAACGATAAATAACAAAGAAATGATGTTGATCTTTGGATCAAAATGAAATCATGATTAGATGGCTTAGATATCAGATCATACGACAACAAAAAATGGCTAAGTATCATATTATATCTACATGACTTAAAACATTTCTAAGTATTGTTCATTATGGAGGTAACGAAAGTTGGGGGTGTGTTTTGATGACACCATAGAATATATGTGAGTCCGCAAATCCGAGAGTCCGTGAGCCTGAGAAAAATATCTTAAGAATTTTTCTAAGTATAGGTTCTTATTGGAGGCTGTGGAATTTGGGAGTCCATTTTGATGACACCCAAAAAGACAAGTGAGTCTGCAACTCTGAGAGTCTATGAACCCGTCACATAAAAGAATTCTAAGTAAAATTCCAAGTATGCTTCATTATGAAGGTAAGAGAAGTTGGATGTGAATCTTGATGACACCTGAGAAGACATGTGCATCCCCAAGTCCGAGATTCCATGAAACCGAGAAAAAGAACTTAAAATTTTTCTAAGTATAGGTTCATCTTGGAGGCTATGGAAGTTGGGCGTGATTTTTTATGACACATGAGAAGACATATGAGTCTACAATCCGAGAGTCCACGAACCCGTAATATGTAATAATTCGAAGTAAAATTCTAGGTTTAAAATGGATAAGAATTGTTCAATCAACAATTGATTATATACAAATGGTCGATCTGTTTAAATCACCTAGTTGAAATAAGTACCATCCTTCTCAACACCTGATTAAGTCTACGCCATTGATTTATTTGGATGATTAAGTCATGATATTTGGTTCCCACTATATTTGAAGTAAAAAAGTATCATCCATCTCATTGGTTGATTAAGTCAGATCCGTTGGATCAAGAAATTCTTAGGAGTAAGGTAGGCCATTGGATCAAATCATGAGTGCAGTTTCAACCGTTCGTAAGTAAAAGGTAAAGTGGGTTGAAGGAAGTGGATAGGTACCTAAAATAGTTAGGAATGAATAACATTTATATTCATATCAAAATCATTGGTCAATATTTAAAATTGATCTCGATTACACGGTAGCTAAGTCTCTACGAAACCATATCTTAGTGCAACAAATAAATTGACCGTTTTAGTCAATTTCATGAAGGGTTGTTGGATCGATCATTCCCTATAAATATTGACATGAGAAATAACAAAACATAATTAATTTACAAGGAATTTGAGGTCAATTAGGTTAATTTTTTATTACAGTCTATTGTAAATGAAGAGGCACATTGATTCATTGAAAATACAAAATGGTTCAGTGATCCACACAGTTTGGAAGGATATATAAACTCATAAGAATGAATAATGAAAGTGTGACTGATTAGATATCTGAGTATACCTGAAGCAGAGACACCAAAATATATGAGAGTAAAAATAAAATTGTGCAATGAGGGTGGATGGGAGGAGCTAGGAAGGACTTTATTCCTATTAAGGTAGAAGCCTGAAACAAGAGGGGGTCGTTGCCTCCTTTCAAGTTGGTTCTTGAAGAAAACATGGAGTTGCATCTTCCTTTCAAGTTGTTTCTTGAAGAATACATGGGGTTGGATCATCCTCTCAAGTTAGTGCTTGGAGAAGCATGGAGTTGCATATTCCTTGAGTAGTTTATCAGAAAATAAGGGGATTTGTGTCTCCAAGAGTTTGTTCTCTAAAGAGGATTGGTGTCCTTGAAAATCATATATTATTCTTTATAAAAAAAATTAATTCTTGCTAATTATATTGATATAATTGATTTTAAATGAAATTCCATTGTTGGTCTACTGTGGCGATTAATAATAAAAAAATTAATTACTAATTGTTTAAAAAGGTAATATTGGTTCATCCTCCTCTCAGTAGTTTGAACACCTACTCGCTCAGGTCAGATCCCGTCTCTGCCCCTGGAGCTTCCCCAAACTAGTTACAGGCTATGAAACCCTCCCAGGTGTCATTTTTCTTCCTAATCTCCTCCAAAACTAATATCTTGACAAGGTTGTGATGATTCAAGTTCCACTCCATCATTATGGTGTAGAACTTTATTTTTTATGTGGTTTTCATCTTGGTGAACGATTTCCATAAAAAGCAAGGAAGGTTAATCCTTTGTCCCTTAACATGAAATAAGATCCTGATATGGTAAAGTAATGTGAGACTAAAATGTCCCCTCACATGTAATATACTTCTGTAGCACGATCAATATATTTTGATATAGCCTTTTCAACATGCATCGTGTTTTCCCCTTAGAAAATATTTTCTTCATGCTAGTTGGATTTAAGAATGGATCCCAACTTGATTTATTTATCTTCCTACTCTTGAAATAACGTTCACCATCTTGATGGAGCTATGTTTCCTATGCAATATAGTCCTTTGATATCGTGAGGTCAAAATCCCCAATGGATACCTTTCTTCCATCAAACCCTAATGTGAATTCCTTGGTAACTTCTAAGTTGTGTCCATGGTACTTCAGTAAGAAAGGTAGCTTGTCACCCTTCTCTATTCTCTTTTTTCATTTTGGGTAGGCTTCTAACAACTCAATCCTATTTGATTTGATCTTGAGTGCACTCTTCATCTTCTCTCACAAGATAAAGATATAGGGACTAATCAATGATACTTTTTCCAGTCTATAGGAAGAGGGGGATTCACAATACAACGATGATGAGTTTGAAACAAAATTTGATGGAAAACATGGGGTATCCACTTAGTGAAATTATTACATATCACTTGCATTCATGGGATATTAAATAATACCCCTAATTTCACATGATATTGAAAAATAACTCCCAAAAAACTTTGGGTGAACCCCCCTCCAAATACATACTTCCAATTAAAAAAACCCTTTTTTTACTAGATATCCCCCATTTTTACCAAATTCCCCTTTTTGTACCCCCCAATACCTATAACACCCTCATACCCTACATCACACCCTGATGCAGGAGCATCTCCCACGTCAAGCGAGCCAGCGTGGAAGGCAAGAGACAGTTGGGCAAGCACCAACACAAATTTTGAAATTTACCTTGGGATTGTTGTGCAAACATAAATGTAACAATTTAATGAAGCGCACTTGTGTGATGTAATCGGACCTTGAGCAGCTCGCTCTCATCCTTAGTAGGTAGGAGGCATTTAAGATAGTTAATGCAGGTAGATAGAAATTAATTCTAGATTAGACTGTTTGAGAGCGCAAGAGGGAAACGAGATATAGACACCCTCATTGTATATTGTATCATAAGATTTGAAGAATTCTGAAGAAGGAAGAGCAAGAGCAAGAAGAGAACTGTGTAAGAACATCCATGTACAGACATTTGGATTAATAGAAAGCTTTGATTCAAATTCATGGTTTGTGTTGTTCTCTGTGTATTGATGTTATGCTCATGAATGTTTGCCTCCTATTATACATTTGCTTTCATATGCTGTGTATATGATTTCATGTTCTAAGTGAAGTCTGAAAGGAAGAGTGGATGAGTTTCAATTATTTCTCTATCTGAGAAAGAATTCCTGCAAGGAGTGCAGTCGAAGTGTCCACAAGGAGTGCATTGACAGAGGGTTCATATAGGTATCATTTGTTCTCATCTCCGCAGAAGTGCAGTTGGGCACAGGAGCCGTGCAAGGAGTGCGTAGGTGAAGAAAAGTCTCAGGGTTATGAACCTAAGCAAAATATTGAGAGACTGCTGCTGCAGGAGTGCGTAGAGTCAAAGGTATCCAGCACTTGGAAGTGTCTGATAGTTGCCGCAAGGAGTGTGCGCAAAAATCTTCTCTAAGACTCAGAGTCATGAGAAAGCTCAGGAGGGATAAATCCTTTGAAGCTATTAGAGGTAGCATAAGGAATTGGAGTGTATCGAGTGACTCAAGGCGACGGATTTTTGTGTCACAGGTGATTAAGTCTGGGAAGGAGTCCTTGGTTAACTTCCTGAACGTATCGAGGAGGAGAAGATAGACAGTCAGGATCTTGTGGAGAGGATTTGCAAAATCCCACCAGCCGTCTGATTTGGTAAAGAAGTGGGGAGGTTATGGTTGCATCTGGATCTCAAGCTCTAGGGATCGTGAGTCGTTGGATCATCAAACAGTTACCCGTCAACCATCTGTTTGACAGGAGTTGCGCAGGGTTTAAATCTTCGTGAGCAGAGTGGAAACCCCAAGAAGAATCGGGACATTGAGGCATCGAGGTTCAGGAAATCGGGAATCCCGTGGACCAGATATCTGCAAATCCATCGTGGAAATCCTGATGAGATCAGAGCCGTCCATCTGTTGGGACAAGTGGCAGGAACCAGAAGTCATCGGTATATCGGAGGTCTAGAAGTCAAGAGCCCGAGACCTTTTGAGTTCCGAAATAGCGAGGGGATCATAGCCCTGGATCTCAAGAAGGACACGTGTTGTGTGATCACTCAACCGGGGATTCGGTCATCGGGGCTCATATAGGTGAATGGTTTGACTTTGTGCTTGGCGAAGTCCAAGGTTCGATTTGAACCATCCATCAGTTGGGACGCGTGTCGGAAGATCTGATGAAGTCAGGGTTCGATGTATCAGAGGTATTGAGGACAGGATACTCTTGCAATTTGGAAATCGTGAAACGTGATATCCTGACAGGCCGAAGGAACAGTGTGGGGCCACAGGCATTGGTGGTTGGAAAGGTGGCATAGCCTTTCGGAAATTCGGGGAAGGAGAAGGCCCGAAATATAGGCATTAGGATTCGTGATCTTGCGAACTCCGAAATGTCGATGGAGTAAAGGGACTGTTGAAAATTCAACTCGTGAGCACATCGAAGTTTCTGCATATCGGGACTCGGGGGTCGGAGAACCGAGTTGCTAGACACTGCAAGTGCCAAAACCGCGATAGGAAAAGTTCCGACAGGGTAAAGGAAAAGGTTAGCGTTGACTTGAATTGGGATTCGGGGATTCGAGAGTCCTATGCTCGACCATTGATCTCATGAAGTCGTGAAGTCTGATTCCCCGATAAGTAAAGAGAGGGGATCGCGCAAAGAGTTCTGTGGGTGTAGACTTCCCGGTAGGGAAATAGAAGGACATTAGAGTTCTTCGGGCTGTGGTAAAGGGAGGATCCTATGAGAGGATGTGCTTGCGAGCGCGCCTACACCAGACCCCCCCAATACCTACAATATATTGACCCTATTTTTCTCAATTTTAAAACTCTCTTTATGAATGAATGTGATAAGATACTAGTCATCAAGGTGAAACCCCCATGATGGGAAATCATGATCATGATGATTTAATCATCATGATCTGACTCAATCATTAACGTAGAGTAATAATCAGTGTAGCAGTTTTTGAAATGATGGTGATTTACACATCTGGAGGTGGAGGATTAGGAGATGATGCCAAATTGAGTAATGGAAAGGTGGTCAATTCGATCCATGTGTGACATTTCAAGGTGATAGGTTCATAGTTGTTGCAATTAGATTCAAAGGTTTCCATACTATTAAAAATTTCTAAATTTAATAAACAAAATGAATATTAATGACTTACCCAAGATTCAATTATGTGGAAGTACGTTATCATTTGACTGAACCATACCTTTTACAAAAAATTCTAAGTTATGCATTTTGGTGCAAGGAGTTTGTTCTGGATCAGATTATAGAAGCAGACTCTATAACATGGACTACTTCCTAAAAAATGTAGATCTATTATATGATTCTGGTAGCAATCCATGGTGTAATCATGGTGTCATACAACTCCTCTACTAGAATGGATATCCCTATTCTCATCAATCGCCATAAATGATATAGAAGATGTTAGAATTAGAACCATTGTATACAAATAACTCTGGCCATGAAAATACTATTGGATTACGAGCGAGAAAAGGAACAAGAACAAGAACACTGCTAAAAACTTGAATAATTAATGTTGCATGATTTCTCTAGTTTGAACTGCTATAATACCTTCATCCTAACCCAATTCCATACATTCCCTTTCATGCGAATAAATTTCTTGAAGTCAAACATGGAAGGGAATCATTGGATTATTTTCCATTAATGTATGTCACTAAGTAATACGAGATTTCTCACCAATAATGTCAATGAACATCAAGGTATTCTAATTCATCCTATCAAGTATAAATGGATGTGTTGGAGTAGAGTAACTTGCAGGATCTGACAATCAGGGGGAATTGATGCATCCCCATTGCTTCCAGTGAGAGAATTTATAATTAAGGCTCACAAATCCCAAGGCATTATTACAATATCAAATTTATAGTTGGGATTGTTGACAACACCACACCTGTATTCATAAAACATTGTGTGGCTTCGTCAGGGATGAGATCTTCATGTCAACGAGTAGTGTCGATTGTCATACAAAATCCATCGCTTCAAGAATGAGGTATTATGTGATGTTTCCCTACTATATGTCAGTGATTTTCTTTTGGGCCAACCATATAAGTGCTAGTGCCATGCTATTTATGAGTCTCGACCACATAGCGTCATTGTTACTTTGGGGGGTCATCTCTATAAGATACTAGAGGTATTTCCAACTACTATCCCACCTAAACAGTTCCATGAGATAGTATCTCATACTACAAAATTCATCTTCTTCATAATATGTTCAAAAGATGAACAAAAGGAAATTGCAACCACTAGAGCATCAGTGCAAGAACCTTCTATCCAATAGAAGAAGGTTGATAATATTGAATAAAAGTCAAAATATTCCTTCTACACATGGCCATATCATGTATCCAGACTGGTTACAAAGGTCCAACCCTTCCAACAAAAAGTTCTCAATAGCCTTCAACAAGCCAAGCAACACAACTTCTCGAGCAAGGAAATCAACTCAATGCAATGGATAAAATTGATTCCTAATAAGGGAGGATTGATCCAAGTGGATATCGGTGGCCACCCACCTATTCCAGTTGGCTCAAAAACAATTGTTGGCAACTTACTATTTTTAACAATTTTTTGATTCCCAGACTTCTGGGGCCATTTTGAGGGACTAAAAGAATATTTTCTCAATGGCGAACCTAAACCATTGATATGTAAAAGTGAATATCCTCGTCAATACCTTTCCAACGAGCTATTGTATGCCCCAAATAGAGATCATATTCCAAAGTTATGCCCCTGAGAAGTTCATAAACCAAACTACTCAAAACGGGGTTCACAAAATTGTTGGTGTTTCATCTTCCAGGTTAGGGTTTTGGATTTTATTTATGTTAAAAAGGAATTTTGAGCCTTATTGTAACAATCATCTTCTTGCAAATGTGAGTATCCATCACATCTCTTCTCATAGATTAGCTTCCACCATTCTAGCGAGTCTTTCACTTTATATTTCTACAGTTTTGTACATTTCGCTCATTAATATAAATTGTGTATTACTATATCTCTGTATTTATGGTTATATATATGATAAATATATGTTACATTATTGGATATATGATAAATCTATGTACATTTATTTATTGTATCTTCTCTCTCATTTCGTGCCAAAAATAATCTAGATCAATGGTATCAAAGTAGGTTTTTGTTGATCATTTTTTAAGTGCATGTCCATGACGAGGTATGAGTATAGAAAGTTGGGTCTCAAGCTTGTATCTCTTGAGGAAAATTGATCTCACATGCCCAAGAAACCCTTCATGGTGGAAGAAAATAAAAATGACAGTGCAAACGATTCTATTAATATGTTTCTTGAGAAAGCTCTCTTGCGACAGAGGGATGGAATGATGGAGAATTTTTCCCACGTCCTTCAATGCATGTCAATAATAGTAGGCACATATTCATCAAGTGACCATTTTGGAGGCACCTCTCCTTTCAAGGTACTAATTAAATGGTTAAATATGCTAGAAGATTATTTCTTTGTTCACAATTTTTCCAACAGGAAAAGATCACCTTAACACTTCTTAAGGCTCTACCCCATGTCAAACATTGGTGGGAAAATTACTAGGAGAAAATTTACATAGAGGAGTCTAGAATATATGTGGTCAATCCCACATGGGATTTTTTGTGGATGCGATTAAGGAACAATATTACCCTGTTGGCAACTATGACGACCAATACATGAGATGGACCACACTGTCTCAAGACAGGGGTCATGAAATGTCAGAGTTCACCAATACCTTCGATACCTTTCACACAAAGTTGGGTATCAAACTGAAATGGAGTTATTAGACATCTCATTGTTGGGAGTTTCCTATCAATATGCTATCAAAATTGAGAAAAAATTTAGGCACCAAAACAAATGGGAGTTCAGATTTGCAAATCTGCAACAACCAAAGTATGATAAATATGTCTCTAACAAAAAGACTCCTAAAAATTATTCTAAGCCTAAGGAAAATAAGGGTCACAAAAAGATGAAGGACACTAGAAAGTGGTGCAATTTTCAAAAAATCCCCTTTCACAACACCGATGAATGTCGCTTAAAATAGTCATTAGTGGATGAGATCAAAGAAAAATATCTGAACCTGGATTTAGAATATGATTTAGAAAATAATGAGAGAAGACAAATCATTGATGCAGACCCCACTACTATTGTCATGACTCCAAAAATTCAACCATAAGAACCAACAGATCCTAAGGACAGGGAGCACCTCTTATATTCATAGATGTGGGTGAAGTGGACCCCTTTTCATTTCATTATTGATAGAGGAAGCCATAAAAACCTCATCTCAACAGAGGTCATCAAATAGTTGGGATTGTTGACAACACCACACCCGTAACCATACAACATCGAGTGGCTTCGCCAAGGAACATATCTCCATGTCAACCAACAGTGTCGATTATCATACTATATCCAACCATTCAAGGATGATGTATTATGTGATGTTTCCCCATCATATGTCTGTGATGTTATTTTGGGCCAACCATATATGTGGAAGCATCTTTCTATTTATGAGTCTCAACCACATAGCATCAATGTTACTATGGGGGTCATATCTATAGGATATTAGAGGTAGTTCCAACTACTGTCCCACCTAAACAATGTCACAAGGTAGTATCTCATACTGAAAAAATTTAGCTTCTTGACAATCTATTCAAAAGGTGAACAAAATGACATTGCAACCGTTGTAGCCTTGGTCCAAGCACCTTCTATCCAATAGAAGCAGTTCAACAAGATTGAAGAAAAGCACAAATATTCCTTCTACACACAATCATATCATGTAGCTGGAATGGTTACAAAGGTCCAACCCAACAACCTTTCACAAGCCAAGTAACGCAACTTCTCCAACAAGGCAAGCATCTCACCAAAGTTCATATTCAACAAACGCTTCCCCCTCTCCCCCGAGAACTCAATGCAATGGAGAGCATTTCTTCCTAAGGAGGGAGGAATGATCCAGGTGGATATTGGTGGCCACCCACCTATTCCAAATGGCTCAAAAAAGTTTGTTGGCAACTTACAATTTTTAGCATTTTTTTGGTTCTTGAACTTCCGAGAACATTTTGAGGGCCTAAATGAATATTTTTCACGATTAGGAACCTTAATGATAGCTTTGAGATATTATTTAGCCCCAAAAATGAAGATCCTCATCGATACCTTTCCTATGAGCTATCGTGTGCCCCAAATGAATATCGTATTCCAAAGTTATGCCTCGGGGAATTTGATACACCAAACTACCCAAAATTGTTGGCTTTTCATCTTCCGGGGTTAATGTTTTGTATTTTCTTTATTTTAAAAATGCCTTTGGAGCCTCATTTTAACAATCATATTCTTGTGAATGTGAGTAGCCATCACATCTCCTCTCAAAGATAAGCTACCACCATTCTAGTGAGTCTTTCATTTTGTATTTCTACATTTTTGTATATTTCACTCATTAATAGAAATTGTGTATTACTGTATCTCTATGTTTATGGTTATATCCGATAAATATATATTATATTATTGGATATATGATATATTTATGTACATTTATTTATTATATCTCCTCTCATTTTGTGGAGAAAATAATCCGGATCACTACTTGAACAACTATTGGAATTGCTTATTCACTTCATTTGCTTCCAAATGAACTGTCTATACAACCTAATATTCGACAATGGGAATTTTGACAATAATTAACAGTATTACCAACTTAACGATAACTTTGTCGAGTTCTCATTTTTTCAAGGGTTACTTTTTTTACCTCGTTTTTAAAAATGGTGCTACCGGTAGCACCCCCTCCCCTTTTAGGTGGTATTTTGATATTTTCAATTTTCTGATCCATAATAATTCCACAATATTTTTTTTTAAATTCTTATTTTTCATCTATTTTCATTTTTTTTTCAACGGTGTCTTTAGTCATTTTTCCATACTTCTTTCAATCTTAAAAATATTTTTTACATTTACTTTTTTGAAACTAAGATTTTTCATATAATTGTGTTTGAATTAATTTATAGTTCCATACTTTTAAAATATAGTGGAAAACATCCTTTTTAACAAATTGTTTACTGTTACGTGAATACATAAAAAATAATTGTAACTAAATAACACTATTTTTTAATATTTAACAAAACAAATATAATTTTGTTTTATCTTCATAAATTAAAAACTAAA
>JASDQU011245272.1:8452-23232 GCA_032191745.1 Picea mariana
CTTGTCCTCGCTTAATCCAATCTAAACTTGATCTCCAAGCTCCTTAGCATGACACGATACCTGCAATGTAATGGACAGAGAAGAAAAAAAATACTTCCTACTCTACCAAGATTAGTTTGAACCGAATTCATCCATAATAGACAAGAACATGTAAAGATACATAAACTAGAAGAAAATAGGCCAAGCATGTATTAATGAGAACATTAAAAAGAGAATTATAATCTGTAGATGCAGTTGCAACGGCCTCTCCAAGTCCTCCTCGTCCATCCCTTGCATGATGCTCCCAAGATCATAGGTTTGATATCCAAAATATTTCTCCCAAGATCATAAGTTTGATACCTCAAATCTGCCTCTTCTTCTCCATGGAAAGCCTTCATTATATAGGATTTGGAGGCTTAACCATCATGGAGAGGATCAATCATCAAATCCACTAAAATGGGATCTCCAAGATATTTAGGGAATATCTCTTAAGGATTTTAGGGAGAAAATACCTCTCAAGGATTTTAAGGAGGAAATATTTCAACCGCCCATGAGATCCTCAACCTCCCCTTAAAAACAGGAAACCAAATGTGAGGTGGACTCTCACACTAAATTAATTTTCTTTTCATGAATATTAATAATAATTCATGTGCACGTAGTATTTTGACCTTCATATAATATATTTATCCTCCACATTGACTAGGGATTGTGACATATGTTATTTCATGGTGTCAAGTTGCATGTGCCACTTAGCAAGGCGCATGACACTTTTACGACACTTGTGATACTTAGGACAAGATACCTAGGTGTGGAAATTTGATATGTAACACACCCAATTACCGATACTAAAAAAAAAAATTTAATCATATTGACATTCTCCTCCACAAAACTAATCATAAAAACATTCAAAATAAAATTAAAAAAACTACACAGTTAATTTTTTTTTTATCAATACAAGAATAAAAAAAATAATAATTACAATAATTAAAAAGTAAAAACAAAAATTATTATAGAACATATACCATTTCTTGAATTTCGCTTTCATGTTGTTTTTTTTAATATAAATCAATAATCAAAATAATCAAAACCAACAAATTTAAAGTGTTTTTATTAAAAAAAATAATAATAATGGAATGCCCATTCCTTATAAAAGTTTTAGATTATAAATTGACATATTAGGGATCATAGAATATTTGATCCCAATTTTTAATGTATTTTTAATAAAGTTGTATTTTTAAAATGGAGGACAAGTTTGGTAGACTTAAAAAAAAATATATCCAAGGGATTAGTATTTTTGGGGGTGTCACACACCACTTATTATTTATTAGTCTCTCGAGACTATAGCAATGAGTTTTCTTTTGACTCTGTATTAATTTATTGTTGACTTTAAATTTGTGTGCTATATCTAATGTGTAACATAGGAAATCAATATATGTATTTTTTTTTAATAATAAAAAAAAAATATTTTCTAAAATTTAATTAGTTGATATCTTTGATGTATTATTGCAGGCTTCACGTCATTCAATATATAAAATTGATTATATAATTAATAGATTTGACAGTTTTCATAAAAATTTCCATGATGCACTAAACATGAAGACGGTCCAACACATATTAATATTAGTATAGTAATAATGTTAACACTTACCATGTAAGGGACTAGATTGACCTACCTAAAAGTTATAGTGTGATAACAATCGAATCCAATCATAAAGAAATGCATATATCAAAATAATATTATACTTGGTTAAATGAAAGGTTTTAATTCTTTGGGTATGGCATACTACTTATTACATTAAATTATTTTTAAATTAAACATTATGTTTTAATATATCAAAATAATATTATACTTTATTAGATGCAAATTTGTCATGTTTTTTTTTTAATGAAAAGATTAATGGTTGGTCAATTAGAAATATTTAATAATATTTATATTTCTAAGAAGTGTTATTATAATTTGTAGATTTATTGTCACCTCAATCAAAACATCCACGGGATGTAGACGACCAAAAAAATAGATGTCTTCCCGAGGGCCATACACACAATCCAGTTTTGCCTGAACTTTGTTCTTCCCCTGTTTAAAATTAGCAATTTTGTTTTAGAAAACAAATTTGTTTTAGAAAAATAAGTGTAGGGTGATTTTGTAATTTTAGGAACTTTAATTGGGTTTTGGGATTAGTTTGGGTTTTGGGAGGAAGATTGCTTTCCTTCCTATTATTTTTTTAATGGTATGTTTTTGTTTTTTAATGAAATAATTGTTGATGTTATAAAGAATTTGGTTTATCGGGTGTATTATCTTCAAAATGAGGAGAAATACTCATGAATTTCTTTAAAATAATGATTTTAAAAACTTAAATTAATATTATATTCGAACATTCTTAATTAACATATATCATATATACCATCACTTTTAATTAATTGTACATATATGTAAATTCTATCCATATTAACAATTAACCTTTTCTAATTAATAAAAGAGGTGTCATTTTTTTTAATAAAAATTACATTTTATATAGTATTTTTTTTAAATAATGTTTATATATAGTATTATAGTTTGAGTGGGTCTAATGGTTAAGAACATGTGTTTCCTCCTAAGAGGTTACATGTTCAAATCTAAAGGGGGTAGGGTATGTGTACTTCGGTAAAGTCAAATCACTGAGCGAAGGGGTCCCTTGAAAAGTCACATACACTAATTTTGTGTATCTTCCTATTGCAAATAAAACGCTAAAATTATACAAACTTAATCACTCAAATCTACAAATCCAAAATTTCAAACAAAATTATAAAAAAAAAACAAAAAAAAATTAATTTAGACTAAAAAATGATTATAAGTAACCATATTCTTAAACGATGTACACTCCCAAATAGTCAAGATTTTTGGAAGGCATATACAACTACCAAATTTGTCGTTTAACACATTGATTATCGAATGTCAAGATTCTTTCTCTAGTTTTCCAAGTAAGAAGAGAAAATATGTGAAGCCCATATGCTCCCAATTGAAAATGCATTAAAAAGTACACCCATAAAGAATATCCATTTATTTTAATAGATTTGGAAGTAATGGTGGGGTTGTGGGAATATCCACGTGGCGGTTGGAACTATAACAATATGTATCATAAGGATGATAAGAAGCGGTCATGTATCTTTAACGAGTAGGTGATAGGTATAGGTTTGTCATTATTAATTTATTCATTGGATGTGGTTAATGTAAAATAATAATTTAGGTTCAGATCTTAATAAATAAAGTTCGTAGAGTAATTGTATTTAAGATTGGGTGAAAGTTTTGGTGGCTTTTAGTTGTTGATGAATGATGGGTATAGATGGTTTAAGTTCAAATTTTGATGGATAAACTTTGATAGAATAATGAATGAAATTTTTGATGATATTAATGGGAATGATATGCAAGGTTAAATTAACATCAAATTTTGAAGAATAGGGTTTGATGAAACAATTGCATTTAAGATCAAGTGAAAGTATTGGTGATTTTGGTGACTTTGACAAGTACAAAGGATAAGTAATGATGACTCATCTTCAAATCTTGGTGTATAGGTTATAGTAGAACAATCACATTTATGATCGAGTGAAAGTCTCGATGACCTTAATGACCCAAAAATGATATGCAAGGATAACCTATGTTTAAATCTTGATGGATAGTGTCTAATAGAGTAATCATATCCAACACTAAGGGAAAGCTTCAATGACCTTGATGATCCACAAATTACATATAGAGATTTTAACCCAAATTGAAATACCAATAGACATTCTCTAGTAGAATAGTTGGATTTGAGACTAAGTGAAAATCCAATGACCTTGATGACCCATGAGTGATGTGCAAGGATGACCAAGTTCAAATATTGACAAATAGGCTACAATGGAACAATTGCATCTAAATCCAAGTAAATGCCTCACTGACCTTGACAACCCAAAAATAGAAAGGGATTACTCACAAACGATGCATGAAGATAACCCAAGTTCAACTTAATACAAAGAGACTATGAAAGAACAACCACATCTTAACCAAATAGACTAAGGAAAAGATAGAATGACATTACCGACCCATAAACATCACAAATGAAATTGCATGTCTATTTCCCAATTGTTCTTGTGGAAAAAGAAAGGAATGTGTATATACCACTATAACCCAAGGTATAAGAGATGCATTGCTTGAAGCCAATTAGGTTGCAATATAGATTGATGGGAGTTTATTACAACTAGCTCAACTTTAATTCTCAACCCACTCGTAATGGTTCTACATAAAAGTACTAAAGTGATACATTAAGTTTTGATCCTATCCCCACAAAAAAATGACTAGGTTTAGAGAAGAAAACAAAAAAATTGTTTTGAAGAAGTGGTTCACCTTAGGGGCAAAAAAGTATACAAAGAAAGAAAATAAATTGAAGGAAAAAGAAGCTTCAAGGGAAAAATCAAGTACAATAGTGCCAAGATAGTGCTTGGTGTTCTCCCTATAGATGTTCATCTTCGAACTATGCAAACCCTACCTCTATCTTCTTTTCTCAGTTGATTTCCCCTCAACCTGACTCATTCTAGAGCTTAGTAAGAAAGGGTTTGGGTTTACTTAGTCCTTCAAGTAGGGATTCTACACATGAATTTAGTCTCCTTCAAAATCGACTCCATCAAATGTGTATAATGTAATGAAGTGACAAAAAATGTGATTTATTAAGAAATTATGTTATGTAGACAACAATCCTAAAACACACCTTGAACACAAAATACAAAGCTTTGCTAGAACACTAATCATCCATCAACATCATAATCAACACATACATTGAGGTGACACATAAACATGTTTCTTTTTTATGCAAATGAAATACATGACAAAAACATATTCTCAAAACACAAGAACATCCTATGCTCAACATAAAACAAAAAACCCGACCAAAATAAACTTTAATTACTAAATATTAAATAAGAAAAGGAAATGAGAAATATACAATTAAGAGTGCCACACATATCCATCAAAACTATCAAACTAATACCCTGCCACCTCCCTATGTAAAACATTAATTCAAATGTTCGAGTTGCAAATTCAACCATTACATATTGTTCTAAGTTGTTCTAAACCACCTTAGATCTTAGATAGAGAATCAAAATTCAAAAGGTGAAGATAAAAATATAGATGAGCACTTTTTAGAAGTATGAATATCGTTAGGCGTATCTAGGTGGTCCTCTGATTTATAAAGCACTTAGTGTTTTAATCAAAGGTCATGAAAAGCTTGCACTTCGCTCTGAGGCAACAAAGGGCCCATGTTTTCCTATCTTTTCATGAATACTAATTGTTTGTAATTTGGCTATGGTGCCAAGGATTCTAAGGGTGTTTTATTTATAGAACATCATCTTCTTTCTAATTTTACAATCTTTTTCTTGATATATATACACAAAACTAACTGAAACAATGAAATATCTAGTATATTAAAATGTAGCTAATTCTTTTTCTTGATATATATGTACATAAAACTAATTGAAACAATGAAATATCTAGTATATTAAAATGTTGTAGCTAATGTTATAGGAGTATACGAAAGGAAAATTGTTTTATTTATAAAACATCATCTTCTTTCTAATTTTACAATCTTTTTCTTGATATATATACACAAAACTAACTGAAACAATGAAATATCTAGTATATTAAAATGTTGTAGCTAATTCTTTTTCTTGATATATATGTACATAAAACTAATTGAAACAATGAAATATCTAGTATATTAAAATGTTGTAGCTAATGTTATAGGAGTATACGAAAGGAAAATTGCAGAAGTTTTAGAGCTTATACTTAAATAACTCTATAATACTACATAATATAATTTGCAATGAAAAAAATATTCCATATTTTCCTAAATGGAACCTATTTCACAAAAACTCATAGGCTTCCGATGACATTAACATGAAGGTTGATTACCTCATCCTCATCCTGATTGATATTTGTGTGAGGGGAGTGATGCTTCTCAATATTGATGAATTTTTTTTTCTTCCTTAACTTCAGCTTGAGTAGAATCGACTAAAGCCTTGTTGTTCAAGGTTGTAGATAGGGAGTCCTTCCAAATATTAAGTACCAAATTTCTTAGCATATTGCATTCGACTTTCAAAATATCTATCCTTTACTTTTGTTGGACCAACAAATTCATTATGGTTGAGAGACACAAAGGTGTTCATTTTCATGTACCTTGGTAGTGATTGAAAACAATGAGTTCTTGTTGGAATGGATGTAATCTTCATGCCTCCTCAGAGCCCTCTTGAGTTCCACGATTTCCCTGTGCTCCATGTTTGCACACACAACACTGAACTAGACAACCAACCAAACTAGACTAAGAACATCAACAAGACCAATACAGAACAAGGTCCTTGCACTAGGTTGAGTAGACCAAGATCAGAACAGGGAAGAGTCACCTTCCCATAACTTTGAGAAATTAATAATTGAATAGGGTCCCTACCATATTACATTCATCCTTCAAAACGACCATCTAACACTTTTGTTGTACAAGTGTGCCCATGATTATTGCAACCTGAGTGACTACCTGCTAGTCATTCTCATGAATTTTTGTAGTCTCTCTAAAGATTGATGTTCAATTGGTCTAAATAGGGATTCTTTATGGTTTCTTAACACCCACATAGTCATTCTTGGTTCTCGATAATCCATAATGAGATGATGGTATAGAGGTCTTCTAAACACCTGAAAATACGCCATTCATTGAGATGCACAAAGACTGTTTAAACTTAGATGTGCCAAAGAAAGAAACAAACAAGACTCCAAAGTGCCCAGAAAAAACTCATATTTTTAACCATTAGCTTCCCTCAAGTTACACTTAAATGTAACTAAACACTCAATTAATATATAATATTTTTTAATACCTCTCAACCATCTCGTCAAACCACCTCAACCTTAAAAATGATCAAACCAGTTAGAGCTCGACATGTCACTTGTGGGAATTGAACTTGGGTGGGGAGGATAACAATCATTCCTCCCAACCACTCGAGCTAAACCAAATTTGACAATTTGAAGGACATTCGCGGTGGGATTTGATCCACTTATGTGTGCACATGTCACAATATTGTTTAACATAATCTCTGTGGATGCAATTAAATTCGAAGGACATGGGGGTGGGCTTTGATCCACTTATGTGTGCACAGGTCACGAGATCATTTAATATAATTTCTTTGGATACAACCACATGTTAGACCACTACCTCAAGATGTCACGTGACTCCAAGAAATCCCTCAAAAAAATTGAACCTTTCCTACTAGTGAAAAAGTCCTTACTCTTTTATTATAATATTATTACAACACTAAACCACAACAATATTAAAGAAAAATCAATAAGACAATACATTAGTCGGGTTATATTATTCCATCATTAACTTATTCAATGTAATTGATTGTAAATTTAATTTAATATATATGGCTTGTCCCCTTCTCCTGAAAGGGAAATTGATTTAGTAAATGTGTTTAAAATACTTATTAAGTAAATAGTTTTACTCTTAAAAAAATTTAGATTAATTTTTGTTCTGTAATTTAATTAGCTATATTGATCTTCCATTTAAGTGCTCTCTCTTATGGGTTTTGTATTTTATGTAATATAATGATTATTATGTACATAAATAAAAGTTGTTTGGTGTTTTATAAGTGGGTTATTTGTGGTAAAGAAATTGATTAGTTGGTTTGTTGATTATTTGGGTTATTTTGCTTTATTATTATGTGTTTATCTTATTTAATTAATAAATAAATAGAGTTGATTTGTTGTTCAATTTTGTTAACCAAATGCTTAGTTGATTTGTTGTTTTTTTTGTTTTTTTGGTAAATGTTTGATTTTGGATAAATTTGTTAAATTAATTAAGTATACTATCATTTAAATCTAGGATTATGTATGTTGTGTTGAGAGTGTTTCACTTTGTGAGATGATTGTGTTAATTTCCTTAGGATGGTTATTTATGGATCAAATTGGGATCAAAATAGTATTTCACATATGGTTATAAGAGTTTTATGGTAAAGAATCATTTTTAAAGAAAGAATAAAATATAAACTGATTAAAAATTCTTAATTGAAATGTTTAAAAAAATTTACTAAATTCAAAAAAAAATGTAAAATTTAGATGGAAAAATGACTCATACCAATCCAATATCACACAATTTAAAAACCTCAATAATAATAATAATCTACATTTGAGATACACTCCAATATGGAATTTAGGATGCTTTCACAATCTCTATAACCATGATTGCTTTATGTGCAATGACATCTAGTACAACAAACTAAAGAAAAAAAATACTTTGATACACCTAAGGATCTTCATAGATTTCACGTTGAAATATAAAAGTGATATTATACTTTTCATAATCACCTTTTTGAACTTACTCCCAAGAATAATGATGCCTAAACCCAAAACCGAGGGTAGAGGTTATTATGAATTTGTTTTACCAATCACAATTTTGAAATTATTTTTATTTTTATATTTATTTATTTTTTAACTAAAAAATGAAATTAATATAAATTATGAATTTGTTTCATCAATCATAATTTTGAAATTATTTTTATTTTTATATTTATTTATTTTTTAATTAAATTATTTTTATTTTTATATTTATTTATTTTTTATTAAAAAATTAGAATTAATATAAATTTGTTATTATTAACAAATTTATAAAACATATTTATTGTAATTGTTGTTTTAATAATAAAATATATTAATATAAATTATAATTGGTACTAGAGAATTTTGATTATTCATATTTAATAGGAAGAAATCAAATTGTAATCAACCAACTAAAAGCAATGTTACCTCATATTTTAAAGTGATAAAATGATTTCAACTTTTCACTATTCCATTATAAAAGATTGAATTATAAATATATGCGATGGATTGTATAAAAACATAAAATGTTAACTATTATTGTCAATTGGATTTAGTTTTAGGTGCTTGAGTGAAAGAGTATTATCCTTCTTATTTAAAGTCAATTCCTATGACATATTAAAATTTTAATGAGTATATTATTAACTATTATAAAGCTAAGATTTATTTTTCTAATAATTTTGATAAATACAAATTAATAATACATTATATAACATGTATAATGTCATTAATATTATGTTTAGTCTAACAAAATTCATATATTTAAATTGAATATACGACGTAGTAATATTTAAAAATATATATTATTTTCTTTTCCATCTATATCAAAATGGTAATAGGGTTGGATGACGCATCAATGCAAGTATTTTAATTAATATGTATAAAAATATTTTAATTTTTTTACTTATTTCGTAATGTTTTTTATATATTTAAAGTTTAGAAAAATAATAATATTAGATCAGTGAATGTTTAATTTTTTATTTATTTAAAGTCTAAAATAATAATAATATTAATATTAAATTAAATTAAAAAATGTTTAAAGTTTTGAATATAATTATTAAAATTTGGTATCAAGTTTCTCCCCTAGGATTGTCTTTCCCATATGAGATGCATCTTAGCTTCTATTTCCCATCTTTCTATCCACTAAAGTGTGAACTTTAGTGGTTTGGAAATGTCCACCTTTTGTTCATATCTACCTTATCTAATAAAGTTAGCCACTCTATGGAGGCCCGCTCATGTCACTTTACCTTTAGATTGCATGTTAAGTCTTTTTCATGGTTTTCCCTTGTGATCCTAAAAACTTAATCACTTTCCCTATCTTGTTGTTGTGTTGTGTACACTTTTACATCACTTTGGGCTTCTTTTCCTATCTTGTTGGCTTGTGTTCACTTGTCCTATCTTCTTGTGTTGTGTACACTTTTACATTCTTCAAACTTATAGCTTTTGGCTTGTTTTCCATATTCTTGTGCACCTCCTTGGAGATGGTAGGATAATGGCTTTTATTTGTTTTTTTGTGTTTCTAATATTATTGGCTTCTTTTTTATAATGTTTTACATTTCCTCATAGATGGTGGAAGGTGGATCGTTTTTATTTGTTGTCTTTGTTTTCTAATATCATAGAGTTGGGATCGTTATTGGGGAGGTTTTGATTTTGGATGGATTAATTGTCATTCTTATATATATATATATATATATATATATATATTTCTTTCTTTCTATTAAGGTTATTTTTCTTTGTTTTCTGGATGTGCTTAATCCTTTTTCATCTGACTTAACAATGTCTAGATCCTAGGTTTTTAAATCTCAATCATTAGGATCCTTTTAATATGATATTGTAAAGCATCTAGAACTTTTGCAAATGGAATTATCACAACCTTTTGATCACAATTTTGTATTCAAGAGTAATTTATTGATCCTATTACTTGAAAAAGATCAATGTTATTATGCATATTACACAAACATTGAGCTTTCCATTCCAATACAAATGGAATTATCACAACTTTATATTCAAGACATTACTCTTGATCCTATTACTTGAGAAATATCAATGTTATTATGCATATTAGACAATTGACCTTGCAACTCCAATTAGTCATCATATCTTGTCAATTGGCTCACAAATGAAATATAATTAGGATTTTTTGGCTATACATTGGCCTCATCCATGTAACATACTCCACCTCTTTTTTAACAATGATATTCCTTCTATCACACTCTGGATGAGGTGAAAACACTTGCATAAGCTACTAATTCAACAAACAATATCTTGATCAACAACATGTTTCTTTAGCATCATTGCTTTCATAGTTTCCTATGGATGTTTGTTATCATACTAGTTACATAGATGGAGGAAGGAACACCCCCTTAATCTATGTGGTATTTTCACTTCTCGACGTAGTGATAAATTAGTCCTCGTGTTTTTATGTTTTATACAGTGTGTCAACCATATAATATTTTTTCTAACAAGATTAATGTCAAACAAGGGTAAGATTTATCTCCTTCAAAACCTTTTGTTGTCTAAGAGATCATATATCCGTCTAATGTTGTTTGGAAATCTTGAAAATCTCTTGTATTTTCTCTTTTAAGTAGAGTCCAACAACCCTTTTGTTTTGGGGATGTTTGCAGCTGTAACATGCTTAATTATACTCTTTTTGGTTTACATAAGTTGTATTTTTGTAACATGCCTGCTATAATCCCCAATTTAATTAATGCTTAATGTAGATATGATGGGTGGCTATGGCCAAGCAATGCATATGTGAATTGTATTTCTAAGTTTTAATAATAAAATGTGATGCCATTTGTTGGGGGATATGGACAGAAATGGGGGTTGAATCAATCCACAAGAGAGGGGAAGGTCTAGGAGAATGTCTAAGAGAGGAGTCCAAGGGGGAATTACTCACGTCTACTAATTCCACCCATATTCCTTAATTTTATTATCATTATGTATTAAAATCTATTTTTTGATTAAGTGTCCCCAAAGCCAATCATTGAATGCATGTAAGAGGGTGGGTCTGATAAGTCACATCCCATAGTTATTGGGAGCATGGGGGTCGAGTACAATCATCTTGGGGAAGTGTGTGAGTCAAGAAAGTAAACCAAAGAGAGTAAATTCGTATGGGTTGTGACAAAAATTTTAGAAATTCAACTTTTGGCATGAACAACAAGTCAAGAGCAGAGAAGAAGAGTTTGGAGCTAGAGCAACCATGAAGGGAGAATTCAGGAGTGTGATGGAGTGTTTTTGGAGAAAAATACTAAAGATCCAAGTTGTCAGGCCTGAAGAGTGAACTCATGTGTGAGATGCACTATAACAACAAGTGTTTGTTGTTGTTTGATGGTAGTTTTCCTGAAAGTGATTTCCCTTGAGTTTCCAACATAGAGATTCTTGATTACATGTGCGAGAGATACCCTGATAAATGAACGGGATGCCTGAGGGACTAAGATCAATGAATGGGGTACATTCCTTGGGTTGGAAAGGTCGAGAGGAAGAGAGTTGGTGGAAAATCAGGATAGTTGTAGGATAATACCAATGGGTTATGGGATTTCTAAGTTGTGAGTGGACAACGAGAGACCACCCTCTTTTGTGGATTGCTAGCCCAAGCTCGAGGGTGAATTTCTATTGAGATATGGAACATCAAGTCTATGTTAGGAGGAACATTCCTCCCAATCAACAGGTTTCCCAATTGAATTAAAAAATAAGTGTTGTGTTTGTTTGTGTGTTGTATTTATGAGTTAAATTGTTGTGCATCCACTCTGTTTTTAATAAGAATTTATATGTTGTTATGTTGAGTTATTTAATTTGCAATCATGTCGTTTTTATCATGTTGTAGATGCATTTAAATAATGGTAACAAACAATAGTTAAATCTAGTTGTAATTCATAGTTGGTAAGCTACAAGAATTTAGTTAGAATTTTTTTTTAATTGTTATGAGTATTTTCGCATGTAATGGACCTCAGTTGGGTTGGGGAATGTTACATTATGGTATCAGAGCCTCTAGTTCTAACACTAGGCTTGTATGGGCTAGGACGAGTGAAAATTGAACAAATTCATTGTTACAAATTTTGGCTTCCAGTGGGCCAAACTCCCAAATGAAGCTCCAATGGAGACCATGTATGGATCCTCCTCCTTATTGTCTAGATCCGATGGAAATCCTGGATGGATTCCCCTCTTGTCTATCTATGGTGGATATTTCACCACTGAAACCAAACCAATAGTGGAAGGTTTTTTCCCAAAACCCCAACGAAAACGCTGGCTACAAGAGCACTCAATAAGATATCAAATCATAATCATGAGAAGTGAGGGGTTACCCTTATCTAATATTTTTCCAACCCCTTCTAGATCCTTCATCCATGTCTTTTAGAATTTCCCCTTTTGGACTATATCAATCCTTCTAGATCTTTCCCCTTTTTTACCAAATCAAATGTAACTTCTAGAATTTTCCCCTTCTTCACTAAATCAAATATAACCCTTATTTTCCCTCCAATTTTCACATTAGGATTACAATTCAATTTTATTATAATTAAGTAACTTATTAATCTAAATTACTTTACATTCTCTATTTTCACTTTAATAATATATTATCTCCTAACTAAGTGGCATTAAATGACCCCCTTTTCTTTTATATTTCTCCATTGACAAGCCACGATAGTCCCTTCTACTACAAAACCAGGGGACTAAAAAATGGGGACCTGACAATATAGTATGTGTTTCTTTTGGAAAACAATTTATTTAGATCACCATACTAAATTTCAAGGAATGACATTCTCTATATTTTTTGTCAATTTTTTTTAACAATAATATAATTATGTTGCCTTAATTTAAGAAAAAAATTTATTGATATTTTGCTCATTCTATATAGAATAAGAGATAGTGATTTACAACAATATACACACACAAGTAAATTTTCATGGAGAAACTCAAAGGATGCTTCCCGACATTTGTAGATAAGATCTCTAATAAACCCATTAGCAGAAAACAATACACCTCACCTAAGGAGATTCAAACTAGGCACCTGTTGACATAGAATTAGACAAATGCCTAACAACATTGGTGACAAACGATTGAGCTAACCTCTTCACACACACACACACATATGAAAAAAGGTAAAAATCAATGAACATGAGTACTGACCTAACTCAACTCATAAAAAGGTTGATCACCAAAACCATAGTTAAAAATGATAAATAACACCTTTCAACACATGCCACCCAAATTAATGGTCACTCATTATGAAGAAGATGACACTTCAAATCACACTCATTAAATGGTGTCATGTGCCACAAAGTGAATATATATATATATATATATTTCTCGTGAAAACCCCTGAGTACTTCTCCTCATTTCAAGGATGGTACCCAAGGTAAACCCTAGAATCTTTAGGGCTCGAAACCATTCCAACAATATAGTCATTAAGAGCTCACCGTTTCATGTGCGGGAATTAAACTTGGGTGGGGAGGATAACACATTCCTCCAACCACTCGAGCTAAACTCAATTCACACACACACACACACAATTTCATTATAAATTTACCCTTATTCAAGGAGGTTGTACTCTTCACTTGTAGGAAATCATTATGTTTCAACCCTCATACAATTCATTTTAGTTATCGTAGATTTTTGAATCTAAATGAACCGATACACTAATTTGTTAAACCATTTAATAATTGCATTTATTTTTTCTGAATTTAATTAAGTTTTTGTCTATATATATATATATATATATATAAATTTAACCATGAAACTTTATTTTTAAAAGTTTTCACTCAATTAAAAAAAATCAAATTATTTGAATTAAAAAAAATTAAGTAAATGAAGACAAAATTCTACTTACTTTCTAAAATATAAATAAATAAAATAAACTCACAAAACATTGAATTTACCCCTTTTAACTTAACTTACTTGACATTAATTAGTTAACCCATTTAAATAATTACATTTGTTAATAAAAATATCAAATAAAATTTTGATTAAGTTGCCGATGACCTAACCGACTATGTCCATTCTTTTCACATCTAACCCACTTGATTGGCAAAACAATTATTGGTATCCGTTGACTGAATTTTACACTAAGTATTCATCGTCCAACTTGAATAACCTCTCGACTGCCAAATGGTCGGCCTTTGAAAGTGATTTGTGCGCTAAGTCTCTTTCAACCTTTTTCATACGACGGAAGTTGTATAAATTATTTTTAATTTTTGTTATTCGATATTCTAGTGTGTGACTAGGTATTATTAATTTAACTTTAATGTTTGATTATTTTTTTTCTTGAAGGGGAAAGAATAAATTTTTACAAATTGATTACACAAGAAAATGAAGAAGCAAAACATAATTAACTTACAATCCAAACTATTCCATCGCTATATGTTATTTTACCCACAATTTGTTGGGAACCCCCTACAATTCATGTTTCTGAGCCCCCGTAAGTTTCCTAATTCTGCTTCTT